>DWFO01000182.1:0-24263 GCA_018246595.1 Mimoniades nurscia nurscia
ACTAGAAAATCTAAATTAGAAAATTTTAGTAGTGTCCGACCCGGGAATCGAACCCAGGACCTCCCGTTCGGCAGTCGAACTCGCAACCAACACGACCAACGATATATAAACAAAGACAGATAATGGTTAATATTAATGAAATTGAACCATTTGATATAGATTTTTTGATAACACATTATTTCGTTACTATACTTTTAAAAATCGTTACGTAAATTATGTAATCAGGGTCATAAAAAAAAATATTTCCAATCTAAAATCGCTGGATACTTTCGTTGCGGGAAGTCCGGCCGCACAGGATAAGCAGGGAGAATGTCGCGTGAATCTTAATTCGTGCCTATTAGTATTCAAGGCAAAACAACAACTAATAAAAAGGAGCTGCCGTGGGGAAAATTGAAAATATCCGCAACCGTCAGGAAAATGAGAAGCTCTCCTCGTCACGCCGTGAAATTAGAAATACTGCAAATTTACAGATTCTCGGCACGTGGCATCCAAAGTTTGTTTACGTTTGATTATATTTGATTACATCCATTTTATTGCAATCTCATTTCTTTGCATTAGCAAAAACCAATGTACTTTTGTGCGTAAAGAACGTAGCACACGAGCAGTCTTCGGACATAAGTGGCCACTGCTTCCCGTGTGTATCAGCAACAGACCGTTAACAGGGCTGTAGTAAGAGTATTGTTAGTGACGTCCAGTCCAAAAATTATTAAATGCATTGGTATTGAATGTTTATAATATTAATAATGCACATTTATCTATTATACGTTCATATTTCACGAATATAAGAATTTAGTAGTTAGTACCGGTCCTGTACTATTTGCAACTAATTAGACACCCAACTACTGCAGAAGGTAAGACCGGTCCCTAATAAGCACGTACAAACAGCAACCACATACTTCGAACCAAAACACAAATCATAAACAGCAATAAGTGTAGAAGTAAAAGAACAGTGAGAGAACCTTCAAAGGACCATATACTTGTTCTATCGTTCCGCCCCTGACATGCATTAATTTTTATCAGAATGTACAGTATAAGTCACCACATACACCCATAGTGAATAACAGTGATCTGTAGCTACGAGTATGTGTGGCTACGTGCACAGCCCGTAATAAGCTGCCGGCACTCTGAACGCCGAGATGAACTCATCACCTGTTAGTAATTGCAGTGACTCTATTACGTCGCAAACTATCGTAATATAAACTATACTTCCATAACGAACCAATCAAACCTGACGCAAATTACTTACTCGAAACATAAACGAAATTCACTGGGGAGGGTAAACACGGACCGCGTCGTTATCGTAAATAAAACTTGTTATGTTAAGGAGATACGCAATGGAATTTAATATCAACAATATTTCGTTATGTAAGAGTGTAGTATAAAGTATGATGTATTACGTACAGTCAGGAAATAAAAGAACTATTATGTAAATATGAATTTCTTGGTAGCAGCCGTATTAGTCAGATAGTGATTCTTTTCAAACAGCGTAAAAATATACGAGTACACAGGTAACAGGTTAGAAATAGGGTATGCAGTATGCCAGTAACAAAGTCAAGAAGATAAGAACGCAAGTAACAAGGACATCGATTCTATAAAATATAGCAAACACATGGGGGTACAGCATGCAGAATAGAAAGTTAAAAGCAACCGCATCTATATGAAGGAACAAGTAGACTTAAGATTATAACAGAGTTATTACGAAAAATTATTATCTCGTAGATGGAGTGGTTGCAAACGCGATTGCTGATCCAGAAACCTTGAGTTCGATTCCCGGGTCGGATGCTATTAGATTTTTCTGACTTAGATTTTTTAATAATAATTTCTTATAGTAGCTGGCATTCTGAATTTTTGCCCGGTGTGCCGCAATAGGCTTACCCCCTATTTCATGGTGGTGAAACGTAGGAATGTACTACACTCCTCTATGTTTACCTCTTCGAGGCCTCCAGGTGCGATTTTACACGTTTACCTTCCGTTGTTAAAAAAAAACATGGTCGATCACATGCCTGTACGCGAACTGGAACATTAAGCAAGTCAATAATAAATCCGGTATGAGAGACAAGTGACGACTGGGAAAAAATATTAATCTATCTGCATAAAAACATAGGTGATGCAACATTCACTCTAAAAGTACAATCAACTTGACCAAAATATTGCATGCCTCTTTGTAAGCAGCATAGCCCTGTGTAATAATATTGTTTTTATTTGATTTGTTAAACATTTTTTATTACTCTCATTATGGTTGTCTTACTTTGACTGCGCAAAATGTTATTTGTAAATAATCTATCCATGTGGTTTCTTATTTCAGTTTTCTGTACTGCTTCTGTGCTGCCTTAATTATGTGAATAAAGTTACTTACCTTCTTTCTTTCTGTATTATATAAAAGCTCACATGCATTGCCCTAGAAGTATTTATTTCATACATAAAATGCATAGTGTAAATATATGTACATGCAAGATTATAGCCATTATCTATTGATGACTGAGGTCGGTAGGTTAACGTGCATTATCTCCCATTATGTCGGCCAATTGTAATGAAACCCGCTAATGTCCGTAGATTATACTCGAACTTGCATGTACCTACCAGACGTAGTACGTGCTCCGTCAGAAATTGCGCAGTTCGTTTTGTGGTAGTATCACCGCCAAGGAAATGTGTTCATGGCCAATATGTCTTTCAAAACTAAAATCTTCATTATCTTCGTAGAGATACTGATATGTTTGTCTGAGCACATTATTAGGTACCCTTGAAGTGAGTCAGAACATGTAAACATCATGAAGCACTCAAGATTTAATAACAATGAGAATATAATGTATTCCAAATTCCATTACTGTCTGTAGATATTATTCATCCATTAATGGTCGACGCCGCGTGCCGTCGCGATCCCCATCTGCAATTCAAAATTTTGTTGAAACAGATAAATGGAAAGAATATCCCCATTTAAAGTCAATTATAATATAATGTAAGATCCAAGCCTATGCTATACATTTTTTATTACTGAAATGTACGCGATTGATAGAAGCCATGAAAAATATTTCATAAAGTGCTTTATTATTTCAAATTAATTTTATCTAATATCGACAGAAAAATCTTACACAGAATTGAATTTTTTATATATGTAGAATGTGTTGTGATACAACAGACCAGATTATATTATAATTATTTTTCTGTTGGTGTTATACACTCATAGTTTCAATTTATTACTACTTTTTTACTAGGCACCATATTGTGGCACTAACAATAAGAGTGAAACAAAGACTAAGAAACAAAAATAATCAAAAGCACTTCTGTAGACAAGAATTCAGCTGACTAATGAATTTAAATGTTATTCAATTAAATGCACATGAATTATTCAGCAAAAGAATGCTAACGTAGAAAATGATACCGACCTCAAAGATTGCGGAGGTCGTGTAATTAATTATTTTTATGTATACTAAACTTAATTGTACTGTTACATAAAATAATACGGGTAAAATTGTATCCAGAATATAACAATAATTATATGGAGCTTATTACTTTATTAAATTTATCGCTACATAAACTTATGTTTCATTAGCCGTTCAGTGCTTCTGGCAGCATCCGACCAACAATGAGACGAAAGCAGCAGTAATACTTTACTGGATTACAATTCAGCTGCCCATTCCAGGGGTCCAAGGACTTCAAGGCATTCAAGGACTACCATGCACCTGCTCACAAAAATTTCGTTTAAAAATTGTTATAAAAGTATCTTTCACCAATACACTTACAGCGCTCCGTAATGGAAACTGTCTGAAAAACTGTGTGAAGTCTGACAACCAGCACTCGGCCAATATAACAGACCTTAAAACTTTTTCATTTTGAGAGGAGATCCGTGTCTAGGAGTGACCCATTAAAACAGTTCATGTTGATGTATTTTATCAGCTGAATGTTTACCGCACCATAGGCTTTACAACATTAAGGATAAGACTGCCGTGTGGGAAATTATCCAACGTTATGAGTACATTATGTAGTAAGTTTTTAATATGATTTTCCCTAGTGTTTTATTATTAAAAAAGAACACCAATACAATTTTCAAACTTTTAATCTACTCGAATCCCGTTTATTCTGAATTATTCGAACGAGCAAAAGAGTAATTCATTTCAAAACTTGTAGTATTTCATTTAGCAGACATAAATCAAGAAGCAACGAACGAAAACTTACACTGCGACAAGGGTTACTGATTTATTCTATATCACACGATATCGAGGTACCAAACTTTATCACTTTGCGGACGATTGTTTAAAAACGTGCTTTTATTTTTTTACCTTACGATACAATCTTTCGCATGTATCACTTAAATAATACCGTAAATTCTGCAGATAAATTAGTTCACAGTAATTAAACTTCGTGTCGGGGTGGAGTACGAACAGATGCCCGGACCCCGTGCCGGGATGTCAGGGCGACTACACCCGGCACTGGAACCCGCGGTATGGCGCATTCTGCCTAGGCACAGCTAAATCCCCTGACCGCCTATGGGCAGCAGCATAGGTGGTGTGGAGATTATGAGCATAGACTCTCAGGGGAAGTGGACCAACAGTGGACAGCAATGTTGATGATGATGAATTGATGAATGTACAAACATACTAGTACATACAAACAATACACACTACATATATATACTGGTACATACAAACAATACATACTAGTCAGTTACCTAGATGGGTTTCATCAGATTAATTTCTTTAATAACTTTGAAATCTTTTAAAAACGGCAGGGAGAAATTTCGTTAATTTTTCTCTGATCTGACTTTTTCGATGACGAATAAAAAGATCTCGACTTTTTTAAGCTCTTTGATGTAGAAAAAAAATCGAGCACTCATCATAATTTCTTGCCGAAGACGCAGCTTCAACATTTTAGTGACAGATTAATCACTCCACTGGGACGTATGGTTACGAAACTTATTTCTATTAGAATTTTATTTTTATGTTCTATAAGTTCACTTTATTTGTACTAGAATATGGTATTTCTATAGTAATATGGCAAAAACGATTTATACATTGTACTTTGTATTTGCTTTCTGTCGTGAGAGTTCTCTCGTGACACACATTACTTTAAGAAATGTGTTTACGAAAACTGCTTCACAGAAAGTCTCAAAAACACTCTCGTTCCGAGAACTGAAACTTATCGCACGAATAAATAACATTACATACGTGTGCCCACGGACTGTAAATATGGCATCTATGAGACACATCTGATAAAACGTTGTAGAGTTATTGAGGAACAGACGCGGCACGACAATATTTTACCATGAACGACTAGAACCCTTTACTGCTACTTACAACTGTATTATGTACTATGGGTATTTCTATTCAATAAAAATTAATCATTCTCATAGTTTCTCTAAGCTGTTAATTTTTAAGATCCTCTTATTCTGTTTAAATCAATTGTTTAAATTTTATATATGAAGATCTATTTAGACCATAATTACTAAACGCTACGTACGTAGCATCACGCATGTATCTCTCCGAAGAGGTTGGCTGAAGAGTATTCTACACTCCACATTTCACCAGGTACTACAATTACACAGTATTAATAAAATACTTTGTTATGTAAGTATATTGTCATTAGATATTTTTACAATTTTTTCAGTTTAATCATACTTGTAAAACATGGTTTTCTGTGTTTGTATAAGTAGACATTTAAAGGCAGACATGTAAGCTAATGTATTAGATATGTTGTTCACGTTGTAAGCGCACTCCGTCTGTTACCATAATAAATTTTGTGACAAACAATATCCCCCTACCCTTTGTCTGGCCGCGGTCGAGCATCGATCGATTCGAATAGCAACACAAATTCCAACTACAGGATTAGATACATGCGTACTTCATAGTAGCCAATCAGCATGTGTGCGTGCTATCGTGATGAGCAATCCGTACAGTATCCGAGCAGCTGCGTTACCAAACATTCTTTAGATCCATTATAAAAGAGCTAGTAAGGAATGATGCGCGAAAGTTTGTAAAATTACCATTCCTAGCATTGTTCTACAACACTGTTTACGAACGTTATTATAAAATACATATATTAATTGAATAGTTAAAGATACGAGTATATCGTATTCATAACGAAAGAATTTAATAATTAACGGAATCTAGGATTTATTAAACAATGTTAGCAAGAGTTATGATCACAATTTAATTAATAACCATCCGTTTTCTCTTAGGATATATTAAGGTTATTATTACAGCAATAAAACTTATTTTCATTTCTGTTTTACAAATGTGTTATTAATATTTGTTGATATAATGACGAAATTTCTTAATTCTTAATTTGCTTTGTCATCAAATACTTTAAAATCTTGTCAGACACGAAACTGCAAAATGATACTTTTTTATTACATAAATATCTCTGTTAAGTTTAAAGTAAAAAAGTAACATCACGCCTGTAATCTCAGAAGAGGTAAGCAGATACCTATATGTATGTACATATAATCCTAAGTCTGTTATGTGTACTTACAAAACATAATAATTATTTTATTTGACTTACGATCCTAAAACGTACTTTTGATACTAATAGAATGCAGTTGATTATATTATTGAATTATGAAAAATCTAAATAAAAAGCAATTGTTAAAAACTAATTGTGTTAAAACCGGTACCATAGATAGTACTAGTATCTCCATCTATCATTTAAACTGAGAACTAAAAGAGTGAGGAATCTCTACAACAGAGCGGAAAAACAGTCGCTGAGCGCATTAAATTACACTACATGAATTCCAATTATAATTAATTGCTATGTATCTCAACATAAACTCATCATCATCATCATCATATTACAGTCCATACAGTGACTATGCCCGCAATCGCCATGCAGGGTATGCGGGTCAGGGACTCCAGAACACAGCTGTTCACCCCGCCTACGCTGCTGCCTATAGGTGCCCAAGGCAATTAGCTATGTGTCGGCAAACCACGGCATATCGCGACTGTCCAAAATAGATTAACCCAATATATTCACGAATAATAAGAATCTTAGAATAAGGTCATAAATATATTAGTGGCCTCAAACATTATATCTCTTGTTTATTATTCAAAATAACTGTATGTATTAAAGTATCTGCAATCCACTTACGAATAATCTACCGTGAAATATCATTTGAATAAATTTCATGCTCTAACCCGAACAAAAATTCGATGTTGGCGTCATATAATCGATTCCAGTCAAGATATAGCGAAGTATCTTCGTGTTACCCGCCCGGGCCTGTAATAAATATGGCTCTACCGTAATAATAATAATTCTAGGTGGTTTTATGTAAAAAGATTTACAAGACAAACGAGCTGACAACCCAATCCATGTTGAGTGCTCTTTTCTTGGAAAGCGATATTGTATTGTATCAATAGCAGTTTATGTCGTTGGTGGTTATAACATTGCCCATTGGTTATATAATTATATACTTCCTGAACACCTGACTTTGTATTAATATTTCACATATATTTAGTTATATGACGTGAGACTTAACATATATGTATTTAGTTATATGACGTGCGACTTAAATAAAAAATATTATCATCAGCCTGTCTCAGACCTCTGTTATATTTATACATAGGCGTCCAGTGTAGAGATTTTACCCATAATTCCCCGCTGGGCATGTTTTAGGGATCGAGGGTATCGCAGAACACAACTTCTCGCATTAACTACGCTGCTATGCGCCAGCCAGGTTATCTTTCGCCGCTTCTTCTCCAAAGCGAGGAATTTTCCGAAGCGGTAATATTTACATTTTGACATTTGAAGTGAATTAAAAAGCCGTACTTACGGAGGCTGCGCTGTACTGCGATCAACCGATCACCAGAGCCTCAGCCGTCGTATCGCAGGACACGCCACGGTCAGGTTAGTTCGAATTGGGCTCCTTAAAAAGAATTTAGAACCCCTTACGTTTTTTGTAAAAATTTTATCCAATGTTTATTCTATTATATGCATATCACTATATCCCGGTGAACGTGAAGCTTCCCTGGTATTCCAAGATTTTTTTAATCACCATCATCAGCCTGTTGCAGTCCACCGCTGGACTGAGGCGTCCCCTAAAAGGTTGTGCTCATAATCCCCACGCTGGGGACCGCATAGGCGATCAGCGTCTGTAGCTGTGCCTAGTGCCTGCCGTGTGCCTGTGCCGTACCGCGATCAGCCAGCACCGGGTTTAGTCGCCTCTTACGACACCCTGTATCCCGGCATGAAGTCGTTCCCCGACTTCATGCCGGGATACAGTAATTTTTCTCCGCCTCGACACGAAAAATTTACACGGAAATTTTTTAAATAAAAAATTTTAAATTTAATATGTAGCCAATGAGTTTTTTGACTTCATTAAACACGAAACTTTATTGTCGTTTTTTTTTACAAATAATAAACATATTATATAAAAGCCAACCGCAAGAAACAAGCACAGTGACCTTTAGATATCAACCGCTCGAATCTCATAAAATAATGGACTGCGAAATGCACCGTCTTCAGCAAAATCTTAATGGGCGCCGTGAGCGGAGCAGCAAGGGTGCGTTTATTGTTGTTAAGAGTTAAAGTAATAAATTCTTAATATTTATAATGTTTAAAAATATATTTTTTCCACTAAACATACTACTTTGACTAGCTTTCTAATTTACAAAAGTTCGAATATACTTTTGGAGAAAAATCTCTGCATGTTTTTATTTCCCAACGCTTTAATAATGATGAAAATATACGAGTATAACGCGACAATTCAACTGCATATATCTAATGAACATACAAACTGTGCGTTATGACCTTTCATTAACATGTGTAAAATATTGGATTACGACGATTACTATATTTGTTCGACCTCTTCTTAATACGGATGTTACATTAGTGACAATAATCCACTAGCTGTGTTACAGTCTAGGTGCGTTAACACCGTCATTACATGTAAAGCGTGTCAGTAAAACGAAATTGCCAAGAAACAACGATAAAAATCAACCGTTCCATCATTTTCATATATTTAGATGAAAATTTAACAAGACTACCACTACCCGTAATTGTTTGGTAGAAGAAACTTGTATCCGCTTTAAATGGATTTCAAGGTTTTGTGGGAAATTCATTTTAGATACTTACGGTGATAAGATACAAACTTGTACGGCCGGATGGACTACCTACTTCTCAGTCATTCGTGAATTATGCCCGTTAATCAAAATAAACTTTATTATATATCATTAACATAACATTAGAACTTAGAGCCAAGAACTCGTTCCCACGGTGTTGATAAGAATGCCTTATACGGCTGCGAAATTGCCAAGAAGCTCAATTTTAACTTTAACCGTGTCGAGGAACTTCTTAGCTTTATTTAGTACTACCAAGATTTGATGTTACATTCGAAACGAATATTTGCTGTTACGCGATTTCAAACGCGATTTGTTTAATATTATAACCATTTGTTTAATCGATTGCAAAGAATGGTGAAGGATAGTTTGGTTGACCGCCAGAGCAAAATTTAGGGAACATTATTTCTAAGAATAGTCGATAGATTTCATCTAATGGGCGGCTAATGCAGACGCTAGGGAAGAAATAGCCACTAATCCGTATCTACAATAATCCGCACTATAAAAGCAGTCGATGTAAAGGGTCCTGCCTGACCTTATTTATGTTTCATGTAAACGAAGTGATCGATGTTTTTCTATGGCCCGTATCTTCAATTGGTAAATAAGAATTGCCAAAGTGATCAAAATGTATTATGAATATATATTAGCTGAAACTATCTGTACATCCCAATACTGAGCTCGAGTGTTTTCCGCAACTGTAGAAACACTGGCGCAAAAGCAAAAATAGATAAAGAAAAAAAAAAACTAGGTTGGAGAAAAAAAGTGTTAATGAGAAAGGCACGTCGGATCGTCTGACATACGGGCTGGATTTAAATTCCTTCGTGAATACAGCAGAAATATACCGGGATCATCTCATGATCATCTTATTTTTGTTAAGTAAACATTATTTTACAAAATGATTTAAATCAAATCCATGTGCTCGTGGCGCTGAAGTACGATAAATTCGGATCACGTCAAAGTACTAAAATAATAAAATTTTATCCTTCACGTCAACGTTTTGAATAAAATGCAAAACGTGTCTGGGATGCAGCCAAAACGGCACCGAGCAGCACCAGCAGTAAATACGAACGAACGCAAATATTAACTTTCCGTTTGGGAATCATTTGTCACATCAGAAAATAAACGGTTAACCTATGGTCCAACACAATCATTTTAAATCAACACTCACTTGTGTTTTGTTTGTGCCTTACCACGATATAATTAAAATTGAAGCAGTATTTTTTTGCATAAACGAGGATGAAATATGAACAAAATAGTGAAACGTTAATGAGGTACCTAAGAAAACAAGGCTATATGAGTGCTCATACTCGTAGTTGAGATGTTATTTAACATAATAATGATTGCGTGCTACTGATATTCTCGTATCCTTACAACTTATCGAATTAATTAAATTAATTCGGTCTACTATTATTAAATATAAGGAAAGATTTAGTAACCAAATTGTCAGTTATTTATGATAATTGTGCTTAGTAAGTTCTTTGTTAGTCTTCGGTTCGAACGGGCTATTCTGTGGCCAACCTCTGTTCGCCAAAACTTGGAATATAAATTTGGCACGTTGTTTGTTCGACAATGGGCACCCTTGCCAACATAAATTATAGGACAACATTCGTCTCGAGTTTACCAATAGCGATCAGCAAATATTTACATAATACTCGTACTAAATAAAAATGAATCGTTTCACTCACAAAGAATAAAGGCTTTGACAAATTCTCTTGAAGCTCGAGACAGCTAACTGCTTTATTAAACTGATGAAAACTGTCTATTCTTTTTTTCTTTCTAATACATATATAGAAACGGGAAAATATGTGTTGTCGCTTATACAAACATTTCCGACGCGAGGATTTAAGCCTTCGTAAGACATCTGAAAATGTGTAAAGAGGCTTATGCTTTGATATTGAACAAAGTGCGGGAATAGATTGTATATTCTGCAGATAACACCAGATACTTAAAATATTCTTACAGAATTTTATTAATAAAACGAACAGATTAAGCAAACATCGATTCGAACAATATTTACAGAAGATGAGATATAAAATATGTCTTGAAGCTATTTTGATGTGTTGGAAAAAACATCATTTTTTTCTTCGTTGCATTTATCAGATGATTATAATTTTGTTCATGCTTGTTGATAAATGGTAGAATGTCGCACATGTTTGCATGTTTGGCTTGTCCATGGTACGAATGGCAAATAGCCAACTTTCAAGCAGAAATTTAATCTATATTTATTTATATCGCAGAAGTTGGCAGTAAGATATAACATAACAATTTTATAATACAAAGCACAATGAAGCGCTGATCCTATCCTGGGGCGGCCGTATAGTGCCCATAGACGCACGCCTCATTAAATTTTGTTTGAATAGAGAGATGAACCGACATCCAGCGGCCAGAAATAGGAAGTACGGTCCGCAGGTAGAGCTAATCGATTCAATATAATGTTGTATTTAAACTAAAGTAGGCACAAAATTATAGTCATTTCATTCAAAATAACCTAAATAGTTGATCTTACGAAATAATAACGAATAGGTATATTCCATTATTTTAATTCATTTTTAACAACTAATTTAAAATACTGCTTTAGCTAATTAAGTAACTCACTTAATAAATTTAACTAACTTAATAAATATTTAAGTTATAGACTAATTTCAGCGTGAATACAATAAACATTTCTGCGATTCTTACAAAACACTCCATAAAACATGCATAACGTTATAAACCGAAGCAGTCTATATTCCTACTGTATCGTAAAGCCTGCATCGGCTGAATGAACAGCTGAGTGCTCGCAGCCGGCGCGGTACAAACATCGCCCAACGCAGCGCTATCTCGCGAGCAAACACTTGTATCGGCCGCACCTGCACTATTGCAAGTATGAATACCTATCCATACTTGTGACGATACACAACACTCATTAATGCACGGAAAGCCAGAGGGGAAGTTCTTTCACCACCCTTCGCTCATATCCTGCGGTGAGCCGGAGCGAGCTATAAGGATCCCTTTGTTAAACGTTTGCTAGCGTTTAATATGGTGGAATAAAGTATTAAACGAGGCTTCCTTTTCAGTATTAAAACGATGTGAATCGTAAAATAATTGCGTATTTAAATTGTCTTACTAGTAACAATTTATATATATGTACATATATTAGAAACCGCCCGTTTGTAGTTAATATGTGCTGTAATTAATATCTTGTAATATTTCAATTGGAGAAGACAACACCTAGTGTTATTGCGAGACAAACCTCAACCTCGACAGAAAGCACTGCTGATGGATGTAACTTTCAGATTGAATATCTCGTTCGTGCGAAGTTGTTGTTCACATAAATTCAGTATGTAATAAATTAACAACTTAGCATATTCGTATGCATTATAAATACCAATATATACATAACACATGTCGAAACATTTGCCATTATGTTCTGTAGCGCCTGAGTGCAATAGAGCTCGCTGAGCATTCAATGCCCTTCGCTATGCCAGCCCGATCGCTCCCGTACAATAGACGCCAATTTACACGAGAATTCGAAGTGGATGCCTCGGTACTTATGGGTGCGTTCACGAACATTAGATATGGTTTGCATTCCGTTATAAATCGTATATCACTTTATTATCAACATGTTATTTATAAAATACTATATGTATGTTGTATGCCACCAATTTTGCGACTCTGATATGAAATATGTTTGATCATATAGTAAAATATGCTAGAAATGACAGAAATTTCAAAATACTTAATACAACGCTTCAATAACTTTCGAACTTGGTTACTATTATAAGAGGTTATTCGTAAGCTCTAATTATGTAATATCACGCCTATTTCCAAACACGGGGCACATATCCAGACTCCAAGCCGCTTCTAGAAATTCTAAGTTAGAAAGATCCAATAGTGATCGACCCGGAATTTGAACCCATGGTCTCCCGATCGACAATGGCGCTTACAAGAAACACGACCAACGAGGCTAAATTTAACTAAAATGTATCTACATATATGTACATCATACAGTAATGCTATCTACATTCGGCAGGGTACCGGTATAATATCTCACCATGCATACAAGTTATATACCAACTGAACACATTCTGACAGACCACAGATGCGCTGAATTACGCATATTCAACAATGGCTGAAATTTCTACATGATGTTATTTATTGAACATTGTCTCTGTACATATACAACAGACAAACGTTTCAAAAGCTTTTTAAGAAGAAAATAATGTTATATGAAATAAGCACAGCTTTCTAACTTAATCTTACCCTATTGCTTGAGCTGCTAAATCGATTTTCTATAAATGTTTACATCCATTATCACATATAACCGTACGGTGGTTACAAGTAATTAGTAGATACAACAGTCCGTTTCAAAATTTCGAGTATGTATCTCAGTACAAACTACTTTCCCTAGATCAAGAATTCACTTGTATGTCCGTAACGGATTCTCGCTATAAGCCAGTTTTAATAATTAAGCAATGTGATTAGCCAGGCATAATTCTACCTTATTAATACAGCATTCCATCTCACTAAGACCTTAATCGGGACACAAGCACATGTAATCAGACATTAATTGTGTGTGTATAGCTGTAGATTATAATGATATTATTCGTAATATAATTACAAGCCTAACAAAATATTTCGTGACAAAAACAAAAATATTATAACGATTCAAACAGACACGCAATAGAATTCTTTTACAACCGTCAAACAATTTTCAAAATGTTTGTATACTAACTATTAGCGCTCTTATACCTACCTGTAAATCTGACTTCACGGGAAGATTATGAAGAAAGAAGTCACACTATGAGTACGTGTGTCTCTTAGATAATTAGCCTCTAATTGCCAAGAAAGAAGTCACACTACAGGCGTCTCTTAGGTGAATAGCAGCTAATTGTCAAGAAAGAAGTCACACTACGTATGTCTCTTAGATGAGTGGCCGCTAGTTGAAAATTAGAAGGAGCGTTTGTGCTTCGGTGTCCATACTCCGTTAAAATGATCAAAGTAAATTCTACAAATAATTTAACTGGGTACCTAAATACATTGATAAAACCTCCCAATCATTAAGCTACTAACTAATATTCTGAAACATGTGTCATTAATTTGTGATAAATTTAAGACCTGGCTTGTACACTTTAGTATTCAGAAGCGCGCATTGTGGTACCGCGCGTTATAAATATTTCTTATACTCGTAAGTCTTATAAGGTATACGAAACAAACAAACGCGTTTGCACTGAAGTATTAATATAATGTATATCTCATTCTAGAACTTAGAATACTGAATTCCTCGCATAACCTAAGCGACCTTACGATCAGTCCTTCAAATCGTGCCTCAAATGCCACAACCCTACAAAGGATGCCAATCGTGAATTACCAACCGCAATCTTACTGTTGATCGTAAATTATACATTCGTACTCTATTCTGCACAGAAAGCTGCGATATATTACTACAGTTTTAGGCTAGATGTTGCTACTATACTTGGCTAGGAAATTGCAACAATATTTAAAAACTGACTATTAAAAAATAAGTTTTGGTATTTATGTATAATCGATGTAAGGGTCCGATTTTTAAATATAATGTATTGGGCTATTAAGAATAAAGTAAATGCTAAGGATTCGCAATTATAATACATTATTATAATTGCGAAAATATTTTTTTAAATTGGAATAAGCTCTAAAATTTGTTATTGCAGTAACACAAAACTTTGTGTTATCTAAATTATTTTTCAAAGAAGCTAACATTAGTGTCATTTTTAAACATTTTTTTACCGTGGCCGCTGGTATTTAGTAAGGTTTTGTAAAGAATAATAATGTAATATTCACTTTTAAACATTTTTTTACCGTGGCCGCTGGTATTTAGTAAGGTTTTCTAAAGAATAATAATGTAATATTCACTTGATGCCTTTCTTAGTTAAATAACCTGTTGCAAATAATAATTGTTATCCGTAACAAAAAATAAAAACGTAGGTAAGTAGGTACCTGCAAAATGACGCTTGGGACTCTAGTGATCGCTGAACAAATAACGGTTCAACCACATTCTGACGATAGGCTCTTATTTATCGACGTATCGTATCATTGTTAGTTTATAAGCAAGTAAAGTAAGTTTCATTTCTGTTACCTTATTGGTAGAGTAGTAGCAAATGCGACTGCTGGTCGACTGGTCCTATGTTCGATCTCAGGGTCGGATATTGTCCGGTTTTTCTAGCTTAGAATCGCTAATAGTAGCTCATACTCTATTTTTGTGTCCGGGTATATGGAAATAGACCTTAACATAACAAGAAAGTAGTGGGAATGTACTGCACTCCTCTAATTACCTCTTCGGGAAATACGGACGAAAAGGTAAAACAGTAAAAATAAATAAATGACTCTTGTTGAATAATTCTTATTTAAATAATGGACCTGAAAGTATCTACGGTTATTTCCAGGGGCAATACTAAGTTTTACATTACAGATTAATATCGCTTAAATATTAATATCTAGTATTTTTTCTATTTCTATTATCTTCTTCTTCTTATTTAGACGCCAAACTAATTCAACGCTATCAACGCTAGTCATATTCATATACTTACCTTGAGAATATAAATAGGTTCGAGTCGTATTAATTTAGCGCACATAAACAATTAATTCGCCGGTGTACCGCAGTAATTATGAAGGCAGTGAACAGTTTGCCGTCCATGTTTATAATAAAGGCTATATCGGTTTGCGGAATGAGTTGGTACACCGCTGAAATGAGAGGCGACCACGAAGCTCCGCTTTGCATATCGGGCTATCATTTTGTCCACTGGTGCGTTAGCGATCGCATACTGAACCGTTTCATATTCATTTATTTGCTCACATTAACATATTAAGCATAATGGTCATACTCAATGGATATTCAGTTTAAATACCGCTGAAATTAATATATGTGGAAAGTTGTACACTTTTGAACGTATAAATAGATGACAATTAAAGTTGACAACTCACAAATACAACTCACAAATTAGTTAGTATTAAAACGACATTTACATTATGTAAAATTTATTTACTATTTATGTTACTCTTACTCGTACATAGAATTCATAATTTTGTAGTAAGCTCCTATCGCAAATAAGACATCGTCTTATGCAACGCATAACGAGGTAGTTCCTTCGATGAGTTAAAGTTTATAACTGCTTCTATGAGCTGCAGAAAATAGCTGGATGCGTTAATTCAAAACTTCCCACAAAGATATAATATCCCCATTCTCTACTTACCTACTTTACTGTTATCCGCATTATAATACTACACTGTACTACACTTTGATCTTAGCCAAAAGGCCGAGAAGCGATAATAGCTTGGTGAATTATTCCAAAAGCTGACCTTGTTTTGAGGCAGAAGCCCATGCACAATAAATCATTAGATCTCAGGTAGCCTTTGGCATAACTTAGTATGTAGCAGTGTCATAATTATTTTACGGGTATATCCACGCTTGCAACATGCTCAACAAATGTTAAATTGTGCTCAAACTCGCCCTTATTACATTATGAGCTCAATAACGTTAACAATGTTAATTATATTCCGTTATTTTCTTGTTACAGGCTTCGACTATCATCCGTCCAAAATGAGAACAAATCAACATCATCAGCGATCTGCATTATAATCTATGTCGAATAATCAAAACTTGCGCTATGGATTGTCGAATTATTGGTGTTTTGGCGCTTGTCGCCCACTTATGTAAGTATTTTTATGTTGTGATATACTCATTTAAAACCAAATAGAGTAAAAAACTTCTATCCACGATTACAATCGATGCATAATGTGCATAACATCTCACAGACGGTTAGAAGGAATTGGAAACACATAAATTGGAACGAAAGAGAGATTCCCGACGAGTTTTCAAGGTGGACTATCTCAACCCACTTGATGTCAAATGGCACGGAAATAACAAGGATATAACGATACGACACGGCCGATAGTCGCTTGTTCCACCCGCAACTAGTCGTTGATAGCGACCTTGCGGGGGGTTATGCGAGCAAATGTACATAACATTTCGGAATGTGATCTTATCTGATGGTAATTAGAAAGAGACTACTCATTGCAGTCAAGTCAAGATACTGTACAAGTCCATTCGTCCTGTCCGAAAATTGTCTTCTCTTTATCATGTCTTTTCATTTCTAATAGAATCCAACTACATGATAGGTGCCTAAAGAATTTTTTCATCCAAAGTCGAACAACATTTTTAATGGCAAGAATTATTAAGTTGTTTGAGCATAAAATTTTGGATCCTGATTTCATATCCATTACATCAATTCATGCGAATGTTCAAAAAGGTTCACAGAAATATTTTTGTATATGTACTTTTTTAACATGGCAGATTTTATTACGGCCTACCTCTATTAATATCCTTGTCATAGCCTTAACGATAAGCTTTATAGTACTCCATTCTTTAACCAACAGATTATGTATTCCTTACTCCCGTAGGTACCAAATTGTAATGTATCTACTGTATTATCGAAAAAACTATTGATAAAACAATTAACATGATTATGGTCTGGAATAAGTATTTGTTGGGATTATGAATCGTAAAATAGTGTTTGTTATATACGCCTTTCAGACCATATTATCAGGAATATCATACGTAAACTGCAATATACCAGTTGTAGGACTAATACCCAAATCTCTTACATTCTGATGCAAGCACCTACAATATAAATATCGTTTCGTGCCGAAACAAAACAAGATATACCTACCTACAATAAGGATTCAGGTTTATTCAATGCTATATCGGGAACAAAATCTGATATCAAATGTGGAAATGTAATTAACGATACAATAAATTTACAGCTTTTTCGTATTTGGGTAACCAAAGTTCACAGTGAACTAAATTGAAATCTTCAAAAGCATTTTTATTGACTAAAATAGATAGTTGCTTAGGTTACAAATTTATACTTTCGAATATACGGACGAATAAAGTTTCGAATACCCTGTGGGTACTGGTGAATCAAAACATGAGAATATGATCTTCCTGAGTTCTTTCTGGAGTGCTTGATATCCATTTATTTGCGACAACCGTGAAAAAATTTCTCGCACGTTCTTACGCAACGGTGACCATCAACCGTTTACGATTGTTTATGGCCATTTATAAAATGTAATTTTTACAAACACACAGCATTTCTGGCATATACTTAAGTTTTTTCGTGTACTTGTTTAATCTCCAATACTAAAATATAAATAAACTAAATTAAACGCGTTTAAGGCTCCATATTAATATAATCCTTATTTCTCTATTCCATACAATTCAACAACAGCGACAATCTTAATGTAACAGCATTATTTTTGGAACATAAACTTAGGCAAACGACGTCACACTTCATTAATTCAAGGATACGCGTGTTGCGTACAATCCACCCTCTTTTTCCACGTATAGAAGTACTACAATAGACCATTTACCAACCAATGGGTCCGAAGTAACGTCTGCAATGATTTCTAAATTTTTCTCCTTAAATACTTCAATAAGCCAAGCCATAAAGAATGTACATGTCTGTCTATGATGTAACTAATTGTGTACATTAATTTGTTACATTATAAATATGTATTTTATTTTCTGAATCGTTCTTATTTTCTTTGTTCTTTCTTTTAATTTTTTCATTTTTTTCTTCCTGTTAATCTTTGGTAATTTGTTTTTGAATCTAAGTCTTTCTTTCAAATTTGTTTTTGTATAGACTTTCTGTTAACACATATGCCAACTTCATGATTTTTGATGTAGTAATTTTTCTCATCGGTGAAATTGATCGTAACGTTAATCTAACAGACGATGTACTAGATCCTTGTAATTTAATATCAGATAAAATAGTACTAGATCCTTGTAATTTAATATCAGATAAAATATTTACACAAGGTTCAGCAGAAATTTTAAGCAAAACTAGGGGTTAAAATCACATTACTACCTTATCAAAATATTATAAGATATTACTTAAAAAGTCAATAAAAACTTACTTTTGCGATAATTTTATAACGAGCAGCCGCGCGATATTTTACTTCTTTTTCCGCAAGATGGCACTAAAGTTTACGTTTTTGCTGCTTAGAACGCTGGGAAGGACTTCGTTTGATCAAACACAGGAGGTACGATTTAGGATCAAGTACGATTTAGGCAAGTTTCTCCTAATCTAAAAAAAATAAATTTAAACAAAAATCTTTTCTATACTACTCTAAAAAGTAGATATTGAGATATGTTGTATTCTTAGCATAGTATACCTACTTTTAATTGAATTGTACGTACATAATTATAATTATTTTTCACATTATCGAAACTTTTGTTTTTTCCAGATACGATAGTGTCCGCCAGCGGTCCATTCTATGATGACAGCAACAAGCCAAGTAATGCTGCTCCAGCTGGCAACTTCATTACACAGACGGTCTATGGATTCC
This sequence comes from Mimoniades nurscia nurscia, assembly GCA_018246595.1. Lineage (NCBI taxonomy): Eukaryota > Metazoa > Arthropoda > Insecta > Lepidoptera > Hesperiidae > Mimoniades > Mimoniades nurscia. The sequence continues at coordinate 19,407 of DWFO01000182.1, forward strand.
TCGACTTTACCACTACAATCGGCAACACGGTTATGGTCTTCTCACCCCAATCAGCACCACTTCCAGGTCAAAACTATCCTGTTAATCTTTCTTAGAATCATATGTTAATTAATAATAATGTGTCTGTAATCGTACATAAAATGTTCCTAGTTTTGTATTATTCTTTTCATTTATTTTTTCATAAGCTTAGGCATTTCTTTACGATTAACATTGTTCGTATTTTTTTTTCTTAGAAATCACAACATCAATATGTTTTTTTTCCCTCAGAACCACCGAAAACGGAAAAATCAGTGCATGAAAATATTATTGAAACTAAACCTCCGCCACCTTCTGTTACAAACGTAAAACCAGAAGCTATTAAACCCAGTAAAACAGTAGATAAAAGTAAAAGTAACAAAGGAGGTATATCAGCCATTGCATCTAGTGCTGTATCCGTGATTACATCATCACCAAAAAAGGAAGAAAAAATTGCCAGTAGTCCAAAATCTAACGCAAAAGAACAGAAACAAATTATAACTAAAGTCGAGGTAGTAACAGGTCCCTCTAAAATTGTTGAAAATAATCTTTCGAAACCACCTCAACCAAAGCCAAACAAACAATCACCACCACCTAGTAAAAACCAAAAGAATCAACTCGTAAAAAATGTCACCAACATTATTAGTAGTAAGGTTGAGGTAAAACAAAATTCACCGCCGTCAGTAATTAACACAAAAGCAAATAATATAGCTGAAATAAAATCTAGCCAAACGGACGATGAACCTGCTATTTTAGTAACAAATAATAATATTGGAGAGCCCGAGTATGACTTTCTATCTCGTCAACCATCAGAATTTGTGGAAGAAACGTATAAGGTCATTAATTTAAGACCATCAAAAGCTCATTCTCAGAAACCAAAAAATAATCTTAAAAACAGACATCTACCTACTCCCCCACCTGAGGACGATGAACATCCTTTAGGTCTTGTTACAACGCTTGGAGGTACAATAGTTAAAGATGGTCTAACGACTATCCATGAAACTAGTGTTATCGGTACATACATTTCAGGGAAATATGCACAAGTACTGAATAGCAATTCTAAGGTACTTTCATCCGGACATAGAGCGAAAATATCGCCGAGCCCGACTCACAGAATACATAAAACTGTAGCACCTGGAATAGGAAAGAACCATAGACATAACTTGGAACCAACTCCTTTAAGTACTGATGACGACAATAATTCCCATAGTAAAACGACACGTAGACAATTAAACAATGGTGGCTCGTTTAAAGCCAATCGACATCGATCTCAAAATAATGATAACGACAATGTGGAAACTCCTAGTCCTAATAAGAAGTTTAAAAACAGAAACGCGTCACACGGCCAACGGACTCAGAGGTAATGTTTTTATATATGGCGTTATATTCGGGGAATATGTCGTATTCTTCCCTGTTCTGTCTTTACATAAAATATGTTTTTTTTATTATAGAAGTAGTTAAAAGTAGGTCTAGTTGAAATCCTCTTTCAATAAAAGTAACATTAAGACTAGCAACAATTTATTACATGTTTTATTAAAAAATGTTTAAGTTGTAAAAGTTGTGCTTAATTGCAAAGCTATTCTGTTATTTCAATGTATTACACCCTGTGAAAAACCACCGCTAAAAATATTTCTACCGTGAAGCAATTTTTAATATAACAATTATTGTTTCGGTCAGAAGGTTGTAATAATTAGTTCACATAATATGTATTAGAGATGACCAACGCAGTCCTTAGAAGTAGCAACACATCTTGGACCAAATTTGAATAAAATAGATAATAATTAATACTGACTATAATCATATTAACATGTATTTCTTACGCTAAATGATATTGTAAGAGTCATTATTCTCTACAGTCCTGTGACTAATAACAAACAATCTTATTAACCAACTGTACTAATTAGGCTAAGTGACACTAACATTCCTATTTCTAGAGTCTTGTTCCACGTCGGTTGCAAACTACTATGGAGTTACAGCAGCCATTTGTGATTGATGCCTGCTCGTTTGCTACTGTCTTCACTTATAAAAAATATATAACCTTTACTTGTAGTATTGGTCGTATTAATATATAAAAAGATGCTTCTTTTTTTATAAGTTTTAGATTGGAGTTAGATTTTCATAACTTTCAGTACACTAAATATTATATCTCCTTATAATCAAATATTTTTTAAATTTTCAGTACACAATTTGGCCGATCAAGAAACGCTCCTCAACTAGCAACCGTATCTGTTTTCAGTGAATCATCATCCACGCCATCATCATCGTTTTCCAATAGGAGGAAGAGCAACCGTAACTCGGCAAATAAAATTACTGTAACGCCATCAACGAATACGGACAACCAATCCAGACGAGGATTTAAACCACGCATTCAACCTTCTGCTGTGGAACAAGCTACTCCAACAGGACCCACAAGCATTTATAAGTTTAAACTAAACAGGGCACCTGGATCAGGTCGCTGGCAGTACAAAACCAGCCCGAAACCAAAAATTACAATTCGTAAAGGAAGTAATAGTGATGATGAACCTCAGACAACACCAAACTCGAATCCTCTTCTCGAAGAAGCACAACTGAATGACATTGCTCTTCAGTCTAGATCCGACAATGATCTTGAACTTTCTGGCTCACAAAGTGGTCCAGGAACTCTCTTGGACAATGATTCTGAAGATAATTCCATTGAAAAACCACCACCAGTTGAAACAATAAAGGTTGAAATATCAACTCCAACAGATTTTCGAGATGTTTATTATGAAATAGCAACTCTTAAGTCTCCCTATACATTTCAGGTAAATTAGGATAAAAGCATTTAAATAGCGTTAAAAAAGCCGTGTACTAATACGATATAACATTTTTATTGCAGGTCGGACGTGTTAAAAATACCCGCATTATCACGGTGACAACCACTATAGAAAAAAAAATTGAGCCAACAATAAATTTTAATTCGCAAAGTTCTCTCAATGAACCGTTGACAGAAAATATATTAGCGACAGCTTCTCCATATGGAAAAGATCATTACCTCTTAGATTCTAGTATCGTAACTTTACCGCCTATAACACTGTCGTCTGATGTAGAAACTCCACCATTAGAAACAGTAACCGAAACATTCAGCACCACCCAAAATATGCTGAAAACACATATATTACCAGTTGTAAGAGACTCCAACGTAACCAATAGTTTAACATTCATTCAAACTTATCAAGTTACCAGGTTTGTTACAGCGACTAAGACTTTGCCACCTATGGACTTCTACCAATTTATTCCCAGTAAAACACTGAAGGAATTTAACAGTCGTCTTGATGAAGCTGGTTCAGAGTTACATCTAGAGCTTGATTTTGGTGACAGTAATGAAGACGAAGACGGTGTTCCGCGTAGAGTATTTCCACCAGAATTAGACTTGGCTAACATTGGTTCCGAGTTTGACCTTACTGAAGTAGACAAATATAGATTACCAGAAAATCACTTACGGCTTAAAAAAGCTCATGGTCAAAATAGAAATAACGCAGTTACGGAACCACCGAATCCAGCGACTCCGGCGTTGACACCTGAGCAAGCGCAACAACTGGCTCTTCTTCGGCTTTTAAATCCAGCAGCAGCAGCGCAGATTCCAAATGTTGTAACAACATCTAAACCTATTCTTAAATATGAAACGCTTTATGAATCGCATGTTATTCCAGTATTCGATGGTAAAAACACAATCCATAGCACGATATCAAGGCCAGTCGCAACAGTGACGAAAACGGAATACGAAATAGGAACGAGCAGTCTTCCAGCTTTACCACTTCAACCTCTTAACCCGCTTTTCCCGCAGCAACAGTTTACACTAACTTCTACGCCTGTTGTAATGAACACAGAAGTCACAGCAACAGATAGTCAGATACTGAAATTGACTTTCGGCGCAAAGACTGTATACACAACATTGTTTACAACTAAAGTAGTACCAACGATTCTGACTTCTTATGTAACATCATCTATACCTGTGCAACCAAGCGCCGCTAATTTCCCAGGATATTTTCCTGCTCCGTTCGCACCTTTCCCCTATGTAGGATAAGGTGACTCCGAGCAAAACAAATTAAGGACATCAATATCTGAACCATATGTGAATATATAGGATAGTGATAAATTATCTTATCTAATTGTGAAACTATAACTTAAACTTTGTGAAAAAGTGATATTTTTTTATATTTAAAAAAGCGAAAGCATTTCAGAAACAAATTGTGAACAATGCAAATCGATCTTATAAAGAAGTGATATATTATTTGTCAAATTTACCTAAAACAAAGAGGTAATTATACCACAAAATATGTTAAGACAATACATAAAACTAATTCTTATATACTTGTAAAAGACACTGCAATATAATATCGACACGAGTATAAATTAAACATTATCCTTAATATACATTGTGCTCATACATTGCCTTGTAAATATTATTTATATTTCGGAGACTTGTAAATACATTGAATAAAATATAAGAATGTAATTATTAGTAAATTAATAACTGTAGATAACATTATAGCTAATATGTCTACTTTTGTACATCTATTGCTTTAATAAATGAATATATGTAATGAATCCGTACATTTCATTAAAACTATCTTTTCCTACTCATTTTAACATTAACTAACAGTGAATTAACTAAAAATGAAAAGACCTTTTAAAACTCTTAACAGAAAAACGACAGCGAAATCTAAATAATTTTCTAACACCAGAAATTCATAATTCTAAAATCTATGATGCGTTCAATTGAATACGTATACCTATACATATAACTTAAAAGTAACTGGTGAAACGTGGGAGTGTTCTACATTCCTCTGCCTACCTCTTCGGGGATTACAGGCGTGAAGT
>DWFO01000183.1:0-24219 GCA_018246595.1 Mimoniades nurscia nurscia
CATAATAAATACAATACTTGTATTTATGAATTGTTGGTAACCTTTCATATGAGTTTATCAATATTTTACATTCAAGACTATAAGTGATAGTGCAGGCTCTGGGCGGCATAGGTGAATATACAGTGAGGTGGTACAAACTGATATGCCGAAAGCGCGGCTGACTGTGTACAGGTGCGACAAGGGAGGCGAGAACGGCGTTACCAGGCTCGCGTCCGTGCGCTGCCCCGGCGGCCTGGCGTTCGATATCGACCGACAGACCTGTGATTGGAAAACACATGTTAAGAATTGCGATAAAATAGAAAGTAAGTTGTGCCAATGAAAGGGAGTGGTGGTACGAAGGGCCAGTTTCCGCGTTCAACGCCTCATAACAGATTCTGATGCCCTTTCGTCCATCCACTTCCTGTTTCTAGATGTTTTTGTTTAATATGTAATTTGTTATCGACGCAGGTGCACTAGGTCAGGTCTTAAACAGATCACTTGCCCGTCCGGCCTGGCTTTCGATCTCGATAAACAAACCTGCGATTGGAAGGGTAAAGTGGCCAACTGTGACAAACTCGAGAGTAAGTGGCGACAACGAAGCTAATGGCGCGTAGCGAGCAATCGGCTTGGGTGAACGGGCCGCGTCGCACTGTAGATTTGGTGTATTGCATGAGGCCCCGAGCTTAGGAACGGTCGGCTTCTAGGACCGACCCAACAGTTACATCTTGCACTCTTCAGATACAATTCTTTAACATTTTTCTTCGTAAATTTCTATTTTTATGGTCAAATTCTTACATATGTACGCGTATAGTACAACGTTCCTAATGATATCGTGAATTGCATCAGAAGATGTGTTAAGGTTTAATACTACTTACTATTAAATAGTCTAGCTACAAATGATCTAATGGAATGAAAAGAATTTCAGACACGCCTAAGCACAGAAAACACTACGGAAAGAATACTTTTCTTTCCAAGAAAAACATTATGATCATAATGCATTTAGCATAATGATTAATAGACACACAAAGAACAACCACACATGAAAACACATGGGTTCTTTCTGTAACAAAAATACCTTGACTTCATTTTTCTTTTCTACATGAGCTAAAGCTTATTACATAAGTACGGTAACAATCGGTAGATACTGATCTCACTAGTTTTTCTTTGAGCTTTCCATCTCACTAACAGGACTGAGTACTTACTAACTTTTCTTACCATGGTCATCTGAATGAGGTAAATACATTTGTAAATAAATAATAACATAACGCAATATGTGCAATAATATGTATAATACACAACAGCTTTATTGGTTAATTAAGAGATTAGAGTTAATTTCTTATCTATGCTTCTTAACAGGAACATCTTAAAGTGTCGCTTCGACATTTATACATAAGTATTTGAATAATTTATTTTCTTGATTAAAATAAAGCTGTCGAAGCGACAGTTTAACACTGAACGCTGAGAATGTCGATAATATTTAGATGTATTTATTCGATACTGATTTCAAAACAAATTTTATCATCCTTTGACATTAACTAGCGTGCCCACATGAAACTCAGGGATTCACAATGACGCATGTCATCATCTTTATGTATAAGACTAGGATCTTTATTTACTGAACTCGATAAATAACTTATCATCTCTTCGATTTCAACAAATTCTCTTCTTTATTTCCTTATTATCACTTAAAGTAAAATTCTCTTACTTGGTTTTTAATGTGTTCTATGACTAATTCATGAGGCACTTGGCTATACTTCCTCATTTACGTGTTAGCTAAGTTCTTTTTCACAATTAATGTTGTCTGTCTTTAACTGTTTACCCTTAACTGTTCATACTCTCATGCTTTGCAGAATCTTTTCGCTCTTGTATCTTTCGAGGTCCACTTTTCAAACACTGCGACACGTCGATATAATGAACACACTCAGACGCAGTAATGTTGTAACTGTGCATAATAAATGACGCGAATCCAACGAAGCGTACATTTTAGTCGGTGTCACTTACGTATCAATAATTACGAAAATTTTAAAACGTGTTCATTTTTCAGAGCCAAGGAAGATTTTACCCATATTAAAGACAGATGAGCCAATTTGCTCTGAAGGCAAACTGGCTTGTGGAAGTGGAGACTGCATAGAGAAAGAATTGTTCTGTAACGGAAAGCCAGACTGCAAAGACGAGTCAGACGAAAATGCTTGCAGTAAGTGTTAATTGTTAATTAACAAAAATGATCCATGATTTATAATTTAACTTACATAAGCTTTCACTTGTACAATTTAATTTGAATATACAGTTAAGCAACACAATCTGTTCCATGTTGCAAGAGATATTCACTAGTAATTTATTTTGCAGCTGTTGACGTCGATCCAAACAGGGCACCTGACTGCGACCCCAGCCAGTGCACACTACCCGACTGTTTCTGCTCCGCTGATGGAACACGTATTCCCGGAGGAATTGAACCTAACCAAGTACCTCAAATGATTACCATAACTTTCAACGGCGCAGTCAACGTAGACAATATTGATCTTTACGATCAAATTTTCAATGGTAACCGACATAATCCCAATGGTTGTCAAATCCGCGGTACATTCTTTGTTTCCCACAAGTATACCAACTATGCCGCACTCCAAGAACTGCACCGTAAAGGACACGAAATTGCAGTGTTTTCAATTACACACAAAGATGATCCACTGTACTGGACCAGTGGGACGTATGACGACTGGTTAGCTGAGATGGCTGGGGCGCGTTTGATTGTGGAACGCTTTGCCAATATCACTGACGCTTCAATCATTGGAGTCCGTGCACCGTACCTCCGCGTTGGAGGAAATAGGCAATTCGAGATGATGGCCGACCAATACTTTGTATATGATGCCTCCATTACGGCTCCACTCGGCAGAGTACCCATCTGGCCCTACACATTGTACTTCAGAATGCCACACAAATGCAACGGTAACGCTCATAACTGTCCATCGAGGAGTCATCCAGTGTGGGAAATGGTTATGAATGAACTAGATAGAAGAGACGATCCAACTTTTGACGAATCCCTACCCGGGTGTCACGTGGTCGACTCTTGTTCTAACATCCAAACGGGAGATCAATTCGCTCGTCTGTTGCGTCACAATTTCAACCGTCACTACACGACCAACCGTGCCCCTCTCGGTCTACATTTCCACGCCTCGTGGCTCAAATCGAAGAAGGAGTTCCGCGATGAGTTAATCAAATTTATCGAAGAGATGCTGGAGAAAAACGATGTGTACTTCACCTCATTGATTCAGGTAATTCAATGGATGCAGAATCCAACAGAGTTGTCGTCGCTGAGAGATTTCCAAGAATGGAAACAGGAGAAATGTGACGTGAAAGGCCAACCTTTCTGTTCCTTGCCCAATGCATGTCCGCTAACCACCCGAGAGTTACCAGGAGAAACTCTACGATTGTTCACTTGTATGGAATGCCCCAACAACTACCCTTGGATCTTAGATCCAACTGGTGAGGGATTCAACGTTAAGAAGTGATCTCTTTAAGTTAAATTATAAGACTGTACACATGTAAATAATACTCAATAATGTTAATAAATACAATTTATAGTGAATCCTGTGGCAGGAACCCACGTCAACCTAATAGTTATCTGATTTACATCATTGTGTATTTAAATTGACAGTTTAAATCTCTCTGTTGACGTTTGGCGCGCTTTGTTGCGCCAATTCTTCTGCAAATGTAGGTATATACTTAATGGTTCAATAAGTAATTTAGGCTGTTACAAACTTATGGACAATAAATACTTTTATTGGATCTCTGTCTATTTATTTATTCTTTACAATCGATTATTAAACTTTATAATTTATAAATACATACATCTGCTAGACATTAAATACAACTTAGAATTACATAATTCAGCATTATGTTTTACCCATCCTATGCAGGTTATCCTAACAAAAATTAGTAATTTAGGTTTACCGGATGCAATTACGAAATTTGATAAGGATGTAATTACATTATTAAATAATAATTATTATTAATTAGCTGTATTTTTTACAATTGCGTAAGTGCAAACTTAATTAACTGTTTATTCTTTCGCTGTAAAATTAGGAATGTTGTAGCATCTATAATAACAGATCTACTAAATATTTAAAGCTCTTTAGCAATGAGTATCCGGTCTTCAACCTTCAGCCTTCAATCAGTTTTATGTTTTGGGTGTCCTAATAACGAATATATAAATACATACACTACCAATAAATAAAACAAAAGGATTTTTTCCTCACACCACCTTTGCTTCCTTATTGAACAAGTTTTAAGGCTGCCTTACTAGTTTCAGACAAACTCGATAGGCATTGATAGAACCGGTATTATCGTATTTCGAAACTTATTCTTGATCACTTTTTATTTATTATTTAAACATGTTATACAAAACACTAATTAAAATTAAGTTGTTATACCTTCCATTTTTGAAGAAGCCTTTTTTGCTATAGAAAACAATGAATACAACAAGATAAACATATCAACAGAAAAACCACAACCTAACAGACATAACAAGAAACAAAAGCACGACCCGGGAATGGAACCCAGGACCTCCCGTTCGGCAGTCGCACTTGTAACCAACACGACCAAAGATGCAGTTAAGTATTTAGTTACATAATATCACGTCTGTATTCCCTGGAAGGAGTAGGAAGAGGAGTGTAGCAGTTTGTGTGTTTGTGTGGCTGTGTGTGTGCGTAGAACTACCGCTTATCACCAGTTATCTTACACATTAACTGGCATAGGTGGTAAACTCATTGGTATACATCGGGACCTAAAACCGACTTAGACTCCGTGGTGCAAGTGGGAAATTCAAGTCAGTAAAAACCCAGAATCTCTTAAGCAGTCGGAAGAATGGACCCAAGGACCCCTTACTCAACACAGGGCCAAGTGACTCGGTCACAATTTATTCTACAATTGCGATGCAAATGTATGTCTAAATAACTTTACATTAAATGTTGGTGATCATTACTGGAGTTTTAATATTATATGGCATTCCTTACTTGGCGAGATACATGTGTGTCTGTCAACAGTAACACGTATGTGTACCTGCTGAGATCTTATAGAATGGTTCCCTATACGATGAATAGGTTTGTTTGTTTATAAACAAATTTGGTTGTTCATTTGTTTATTATAAACAAATAGACCTAGCCTGGCCTTAACCCTCCCATTCTGAGAGGAGACCCATGTTCCAGCAGTGAAACGATGAAAAGGTCGAAAAAAAAAACCTAACCTGTGGCAGATATTTTGAATCTTTTTATAATTCCTAAGAAAATTTTATGGTATCATCACGCTATATCCTCTACACATAGGCAGCGGACACCGAGTGTCAAATGCACATCCTCACAGACCCATTGCGATTCTTCGGCACTCATCTCTCTCGTCGTACACACACCCGAGTTCCAGTGATCTCTGACTCCTCCATCAGCCAGAATCTACCGATTTGAACAGGACATGTGATATATTATCTGGAAAATATAACAAATATGTTCATGTTTATAAAAAAATGTGCCGCAGTTGTAAACGCCTCATTAATTTTATTATCAAACGACTGCAATATGAAAGGCGAAGTACCGAGCCGTTGGCGGCGCGCCATTCGTGACATTGTCTTGTGCAACGATTGCTAACTATATTGTCCTAGTTGGTTAGAAAACGTATAAACACCAGCTATTTCTACATATCAATTTAAAAATAAACACTCTTTCAAAATGTACGATCGTAATGGGGCATAATGAAACTTAAATACACAAGTACCTTGGGACCTCTTCGCTCTAGGCGGCTACGCTGTACCGGGATCAGCCAGTCGCCAGAGTTTTGTCTGATTGTCTCGCCTTTTCATCAAAAACCCTGTTTGGAGAAGCCAGTAAGTAGCAGTAGACTAAGATATACCTACTGATAATAAAAATATCACGAGACACCTCGACACACGGACCCCTGACCTGAACCCAAACTAAGCATCAAAAGAACTTATGCTATGGAAATCAGACGGCTGATAAACTATGTACATACATACATGTAAATATGTACTCATGTAGATATATTTTTTACTGATGATGATCTTGATCACAGAACTCGATAGTTAGAACAAGACGACTGCGTCGTTTGTCGAATGGCTGCAACCGCGATTGCAGATCGAAAGGTCCTAGGTTCGATTCCAGGGCTGGGTGCAATGGGATATTTTGACTTAGATTTTCTAGTTGATGTTTCTTAGCGGAATGGAATATGGATTTGTGTCCGAGATTTAGCAATATGCTTACAACCTATTCAATCACAGCTCTCCCGGCGACCACATTACTGAGTGGCTATTAAACGCCATGTTCATACTCGTAAGTAATTGAAAAGGGGCATCATCTGTATTATTGTATCACTACGCCGCGTCCCTTGCGTGGTAGGCAGGGAGCACCGAATGCCAAATAACTGTATCATGCAGAGCTGTTGCACTTCGACATACACTGCGCTCTTCACATCTCGCCGGCACAGGACAGCGCGGCCGCGCTCGGCGCCATCAAGTTCGTCTAATGTTCCCATAGCTATTATGCATAACCAGATCTTCAACATTTTTTAATTTACATCATTTTGACATTTCATTATAAATTTTATATTTCTTAAATATCACGTGCACCTTTGGGGAATTATATTTCGAAGGTTCGAGAAACACGCTATGAAATATGTTTTAAGCATGCAATTAATTTTAGCATAACATTTTATTGTAGATTCGTCATCATCAATCCTGCTATCGTTGCTTAGTTGGATTCGAGTGTCATCACAGAATGAGAAGGGCCAAGGCCATAGTCTACCATATTATAGTAAGTATAGCTTACCCAACGCGCATTATCAGACGTCATGGGGAATTGTAGCGTCCGGGTTTTCTCGCGATGTTCTCCTTTACCGTTGCAGCTCATAATATTGAACGTTAAAAAGCATACAATATTTTGTAAATAAAAAGCGGCATGCCATGGTTTGGACCCAAGACCTTGAAGCGGATCAAAGGACGTCCGAATTCTAAACCACTCAGCTACCACTGCATAAACAACAGAGAAATAATAACTAATAAGCTCTGCCGCCACTAGACGTCATAATTATAGGCGCCGCCAGGATTGTTTTCAGGGAGGTGCATCTGCTTCTATACATACTATTAATTATTACTCTACACATAGGTACTATTGCCTTATTGTACGAATAGATGTAACGTTGTCTCAGAGCGAACCATATAAAATTTCTGTAGGCTATCAGCTCTAAATTCAGGCTGCGACAAGAAGGAACCGGACGTATCGCTACCGTGCCCTTCTCATAACGGAAACGCTCATGAAAATTAGCCACTAGCCGTCGGCCGCGCTGAGGTCGCCCGCGCTGAGGCCGGCCGCGCTGAGGCCGGCCGTGCCTTATTTTCTTAACTTGGCCAGTGTAATGATCACGTATAAAGAACGCAAATAGATAAGGCCGGCAAAGGTCTGTACGGGAAATATTTTTTTCTTTCAAGAAAACATATGATACTGTTCATTGATTAGAAGAAATTAGCGTTCTTGGTATTTACCCTTCTAATAGGGAAGTGTAAAAAGTTGTATAAGGAAATTCCAACTCACTGTTCACGATAATATTAAACGTATGTATGTCGTTATTTCACCTGCTTTATAGTAGATTACATTATTTGTCGCAAAATGATCATAAAATCGATTTATGTAAAATATGTACTATCTGATGCATAGGTATCAATAATAAAATTTAAAAATATAGGTTAATTGAGTCCTGTGTACTTACATTGAGGGAAAGTTACTCAAAAAAAATGTTGATAGTACCTATACCTCGTTACGCAAAGAACACATAATTATACTAGGTTTCCATAATTTAAGCAGAAACACAGCACAGCTCACATAGAGGTGACTTGTGATTTGGCTTCGAATGTACGTAACGTATGCAACTAACGTCGAAGGCATTTCCATCAGCGGTGGCATATCGCAAACTTCAAAATTTCATGTGAGACTTATGAGAAAAGCCAAAGCAAATACACAGTACGTGCATTGTAGACGGGCTGATCATAAATAATATAAAAAATTAGGTTGCAGTAAAGGAATAGGAACTCCGCCGCTTGAATACTCGTATAACAGAAAATATTGAGCACTATAGGGCCATCGATGACTTCAAACAATCGTTATGAAGAAGCCACCTTGCAGTATCTCATAAAAAAACGTTACCACGACATCGGAGATATTTATTGAAACAGAAAACTTTCATGCCAACTACACGCGCTTCTTTCTAACCATACAGTACGCACTGATGATGAAAAAGTCAAATTAACACTCACCTGAGACTAATCGGAGTGAAATCAGGATATGTCTCGAAAAACTTAATAAAGAATTACTGATGAATACGGAGTGACAACAAATCATGCAAGAGTAGGCGATACGCTAAGCCATTATAATTTGTTACAATTGCATACACACATTGTCACCAAGTCTCGATCAATAAATAAATATATATGCTGTTGCAATTTAACGTTCTTAATTAGTAATAATTAAATAAACAAGTAGCACTCTATAAACTAGTTATGTACGGCTGTAGGCGAGGGTGTGTGACCTTAAAAACTATCTACTTTGAAAATAATTTTATTGCTTTTCCACGATGGATAATACAATATTACTTTAAATAATTAATCCTATTTAATCGGACGATGTAGTACTAAAAATGACATTATTTGATTTAAATAACTGACTGACGACAATATTTACACACAAAGAGTAGTCTTTGTATTGAATTAGATATGAGGCTGTTAATTCTTTTGCTACATAATTTTAAGATTTGTCTAGCTTAGATGCCATGCAACTGATAATATATATTTAGTGTTGTATCAGGTTAATACTCAATTTTATCGGAATTTGATGTTATGAGTGATACTGATTATTTATTATCACAACCTTACTGTCCATTTAGGCAAAATGACATGAATTTAAAAATGTGAACTTTTGTATTTGCCAATAATAAAAAAAACAAAACGTCAGAAATGTCATCATATCGTCACGTCAATAGTCAACAGATTTCTTGTAAACCTTGTTAGTCAATTGTCAAAAGCATCTTTTAAAATTATTTGCAGTGCTATTTTTTACAGAATAAAGTTATTCAAAATTTTTTTATACATAGCTCACGTACTACTTTATAATGTCGTCTCAACTTATTAATAAATTTAAACAATTCGATGCATTTGCCAAAACTTTGGAAGATTTTCGAGTGAAAACAGCAACGGGCGCTACAAGTAATTTATTTACACTAGGAATAACAATTAAAATAAAACGGAATTCTTGCTTTCCGATTAATATATGTGTTCCATTTGTATTGGGATTTTCCTACTATACTTATAGTGTCGTGCGTAGTCAGTACCTAATGTATAACAACAATCGAAATCTTGCTCTCTCAACAATATAGAAGCCGGTGATCGTTTTTAGCACATTTTTATAGCATTTTCACTGTAATTTTCAACTTGTACTTACACTTTTGTTCCAGTTACTTTTTTAGGTAGCATAACTGTGATTCTATTGTTTTTGTCTGAACTGCACACATACATGTCACCGAACATATCCGAGGAATTATTTGTGGATACATCAAGAGGTCACAAATTACGAATAAATTTTGACATCACTTTACCTGGAATATCATGCAGCTGTAAGTAATTTTAAAGGTTACTTCTTTGTACAATCAATCTTTTATTATATATTTAGCTGGTCATCAGGTCGCTGGATGCTGTGTGGGCAATGTTACACAGGACAGCTCTCTTTGTACTTGTCGTGATATGACATATTACTCATACACATAATAGTATGACATGCATGCATAACCTGTACTATCACTCTTACTGAGAACTTAATTGCATAAAGTAGATAAAACAAATATCTCATATTATTAAACTTAAAATTACTGTTGAATGTAGACCTGGTGTTAGACGCAATGGACTCATCAGGGGAGCAACATCTCCAAATGGACCACAACATACACAAAAGGAGATTGGACTTGAATGGTGTCCCTATTGAAGAACCAAAGAAACAAGAAATTATTACATCAACTAAGGTATCTTACACATATCTCAAAACTTATTTTTTATCTCCATTAATGTTGTATAATTACTGGATTCCTTATAGGGTAGACACACATAGAAGCACCTAATGCCACATAATAATAATATGTCAACGTCTGAAAGGCTATTTTGCTGCCTGTCAAAATTATAGTCAGTTGTAAAAAGCAAATGCATAAGCAATATATGTTGTTTTTTATTAAAGAAAATGTAAATAGATAATGAATTTGTAGTTTTTTTTTTCAAATAATAACAATATTAGTTAATATGGGTACCCTGTTACCAGTACAGGTAACTGCTATTTTGTAGTCTCATTTCATTTTGCTATTATACAATACACTGAAAACTACAACAAGTATGATGTTATATCATATTACAAATATTTTTCATTAACATTATTCATTAATTACATGTTGCCTTTCAGCCTGCACAAAACACATCTGAAGTTGCCATACCAACCTGTGGCAGTTGTTATGGAGCGGCTTTCAATGAATCTCAGTGAGTGTTCTCATAGTGGGTTATGGCAACATTTTACATGGCACAGTTTAAACACTTAAAAAAAATTAGTTGAATCTTGTTTAATGTGTTATATTTTTTTTGTTCTTGGTTTAGACTGGAGCATCTTATTTGCACATTATAATTGTATAAAATTGTTCTCTAAGGTGTGTGAAGTCTGCCTAAGTGTACTTGGCCAGCATGGCAGACTAAGGCCTTAACCCTCCCATTCTGAGAGGAGTCCCATGTTCCAGCAGTGGAAAGATAAAAAGGGTAGAAAAAAAAAGTTTTACTCTGATACTCTCATGTATTCTATTTAGTTTGTAAATATCTGAGTCAGATTATTTATGCTGTGCATTACAGTACAATACTTGAGGTATGGTCAAGTATTAATGATTCTAAGAACAATATTAACAATACTCAAAATTTATACATAATTTAGATGCTGCAACACTTGTGAAGAGGTACAAGAGGCATATAGATTAAGGAGATGGGCTCTTCCTGATCTGGCAACAATTGAACAATGCAAAGATGACGACTCCATAGAAAAAACAAATTTAGCTCTTAAGGAAGGCTGTCAAATATATGGATACATGGAAGTTAATCGAGTATGGAGTTTTCTTTTAAAATTTTCACTATACATACACAAATCATAAATATCAGTAATAATCACACTTATAATGCCCGAAGAGGTTGGCAGAAGAGTGCAGTACACTTCACCAGTTATGTTTACATCCCACTATGGTATAGGTATTAAGCCTATTGCCACACATCAGGGACAAACCCAGACTCTGAGGCACTAACAGAAATTTTAACTAGAAATTTCAGATAGAAAAACCCAATAGTACCCAACATGGGATTTGAATCCTGAACCTCTTAATACACTGTCGTACTCGAGACGCTCGACCATTAGAGCAGTCAATAATTTGATTAATATAAATTCATTTTTCTGCTATAGGTTGGCGGAAGTTTTCACATTGCGCCAGGAAAGAGTTTCACCGTAAATCATGTCCATGTACACGATGTCCAGCCATATTCCTCTTCAGTCTTCAACACTACACACATCATTAGCCACTTGTCATTTGGGAGTGACATTAAAAGTGCGAGCACAGCTCCATTAGACGGAGTGGTAGGTCTGGCAAAGGAAGGTAAGCAGTAGTCAAATAACTTTGGACAATCATTGTTTTCAAAGTAATGATATGTTTAATTACAGTTGTATACAAATTTTAAATTGACTATAACAATTTTTAATGATGAAAATAAAACATGCCCTCATCATCATCAGACTATTGCAGTCCACTGCTTGACATAGGCCTCCTCTGAGGGGTTATGCCCATAATTCCAACACTGGGCAGACAGGTTGGAAATAGCAGAGCACAGCTTCTCGCACAACCTACACTGCTCCCTAAACTTAATGTCACCTACCTATATGGACATTTAGTTGTATAATTATGCATCTTTTTTTAATAAGTTGTATTGATCAAAACTTTAAAATTGTGCATGTAGCCATCCGCATTGATGCCATTAATAAATTATTTTCTATTGCAACCCTTCTTCAGTTCTTATCATGCCAGAAGAGCCTTAAAGTTATGCAATAAATAGGTAATTGTGTTTAATCCTTTTATTATAGACTTAAACAATGAATTCACTTTTGGCCGATATATTTGCATTTGGCTTTAGAGGCGTGAAATAAAGTATACTTAAATATCCACAATTAAGTTACCAGATACATCTGAAATATGAACAAATGCTAGTTCTTTATTGTAAACAAAAACACATTAAACCTAACAGTTCTTTAATTTAGTGAAGTAAACCTACAGTAATATATACAAAATGCACACTTGAACACTTCTCAACAGCGGATTCCAGTTCCGATAGCCATAAAAGTACCGAATGTTCCACCTCCCTGGATCATAACTTTTCCCACAGAGTGTACCAATTCTCGTCCTCTCGCTCCATATCTGTAATGGAATTGTACACATCAGCGCTTTAAAACCAATTCTTAAGATATACGAATTTTAGAATAATAGTAACCTCAGCGCCGTAAAGCCGCCGAATAATCCACCGCTGGCCATTCCAACACAAAATCCTATCATGAAGCCCATTTTCATCTTATCAAAACATGAAGGACCTTGGCTCTGATAAACACCCCCTGGTACTGGCATTATTTTAGGCAATAATTAGTATTTCTTAATACTTTAATAGTACATTAACTCAACCAGCACCTATAATAAAATGTCAGTTCATATTTCGATGAAATATGGACAGATTATATATGACGTTTGTTATTTTTTACGTGACTATGATACCAGTTACTGGCCAATTTGAAAATAAATAAACGACCAGTTGTGTCACATAAAGAGCGGCAGTTGCAAAGAAAACAAAGATACCCGTACATGTGTCTGTGATAGCGTAGGATTGTAGCAGTCGCGCGTGTGTGCGAAAACACGCACACACACATATGGATGGCGGGCGGCTCGCCTGGACCTTATCAGCACCGGGCTACCGCCTACGGACTCATATCTAGCGTTATCAAACCGTATTAACCTCGATAATATTCACATACCTGTAACATTCATACATGTCGTATAGCTTAGCATACATGAATGAACCCGCCACTCGTTCGTCTATTGTTTCAGTTATGGCAACACTTGCCGCGAACTCACCGCACGTCAACAGCGTGTGTGCGTCAATGAAACTAGTTTTCGACAGCAAATGTGCTGTGAAAGTAATGCGAATGTTGCCAATAACAATGTATACAATAAACGTTTTAACACCATCTTCATATTTCTCATGTTAAAATGTCACACGTACATACGTGACAGAGTGTACGTACGAACAGTTCGCGTAACATGAAAATAAAGAAATGCATTATTACGCTGGGAGTGCTTTTGTTCGCGAAACAAATGAAATATATTCTCACGCGTGGAGCGGTATCTTATTGCGATATGTCAACATTGAAAGTGGCTTGTTTCATGTTACAGCACATTTTGCAGTGTTATCGTTTCCACAGCGCGACCTAACGCCGATACTTAACGCTTATTATACACAGCAACATAAATTGACTGATACGCGCCATATTGTACGGAATTTTCTTCTATTACATAACCCTGTTGGTAGTGCTCCCGCCATATAGCCCTTGGTTTTATTTTATAACAACATGCAAACTTTTATAATTGAACGCATCACATTTATTTTGCCAATTATTAAAACATATGTAATGTATGATATTTTTATACAGGTAAATAAGAAGTTATATTATTTTTAAATAACTAAAGGCGGCTGATCTCAATTTATAGTTGATTTAAATATTAATACATACCACTAAATTACATTTGCAATAGTGATCGGGTATTATGTAAAACAAATTTAGCAATAAAATAGATACCAACATTAATATTATTCTTTCCACTTTTATTTTACTATGTGTGTATAAATTAGCACTGTAATATGACTTTTAGTACAATAACCGGTTCGTGATTAATATTATCAGCAATTTAAGTACGTCTAATAATAATGTACCGCCTCCATGAAACACCACCACATCAGTTGTTAGTGGGAAGTGCTGAGAACTCAACAATAGTCAGCCGCAAACTAATTTGCATATAAATAATATTATACATTACTAATACATTGTTGTCCGTAAACAATGAATATTGGCAAGGGCGTTGTTTGTAAACTGGGCCCTTGCACAGTCCGCTGTTGTATCTCACAGTGTGACAACAGACAAACAATCTAATGTTACAGTAGCATTTGAACGTTTGTCTGTTGTCATATCATAACTGTGAGCTTATGAAATATGCGAGACATTTTGTGTCGGCGTTCAATAATTTTAGAAAGGTTATACTACTCGGGCCGGTTTACTCGTAATTGCCATTGAACTGTTCCTGAATGGACTCCGTTATAATAGTTATAGTAATGTTACTAGTAGCTAATCTCAATAATAGCTAATTAAATAATAATCTCCTGTTCCATAGTGGGATGTAAACATACCTGGTGAAACTTGGGAGAGTACTACACTCCTCTGCCTGTCTCTTCGGCGATTGCAGGAGTGATGTTACGTGTTACGTAGTTAATATATATACATATAGTATACATATTAACTACGTAACACGTAACATCACTATATACTAATAGTATATACTAATCATTACAAATACAACATAATAGTAACGGCATGAATTACATTTTAGTTGTAACAATAATATGACAATCGTTATGGCTAATAGTCGTTTTCCTCCTCAACATCCTCATTTAGTCATTGTAAATAATATGGGCTATTCAATAATTCAGCTGGTATACTGTAGCACGGACGAATTTGAAGTGTCCGAAGCTGTCTGACGCGTATGGAGAGTGGTGACTGTAGGGACACGTTAGGTGGTAAGAACAGGTATATGTGGCTCACTGCCCACCTGGTAAAGGACCTAGCGTTACGATATAATATTAAAAAACGTAAAATCACGCCTGTAAACTGGAAGAGCTAGGCAGTGTAGCATACCCATGTTTCACCAGTTACGTTTACGTCCCGCTATGGAATATGGGATGAGTCTCGCGATAAATCAGACTACGAGCCGTTACTAGAAAAATCCTCTAGGACGCGTCCCTGGAATAGAACACAGGACCTCTCGGCACCAGTCGCACTCGCAACCGCTGTACCAACGGCGGTCAATAACAGCATATAGCTGGAATGAAGTAACCGGTTACAGAACACGTCTAATGAATGGGCCGCGCGCCTTACGTCACGACTTTCGCAGCGGCCGCGCGCTTTGCGAAACGCACGCCGCCTTACGCAACGATAGTGCTGTACGGAAATTGTGCCCGACGCGAGGAAAGTCATTGGGTCGGCGGTACGACACGTGGAGGGGACACTAGCGCCGCTAGGGTGGAGATATTTGGAACCCAGCGTTCTCTGCATACGCCGTAAGACATCTCCCGTGATTATATGATAATGACAATAAAGTAGGTTGCGTATAATATCATATAAGTTTTAAGATACGTCGTCAAACCTTATGCGCAGAGGAGACGGAGACCCGCGTCCGGCGTGAAGGGATAAGAGTTAACGATCGCGATGTACAAGTATGGCAAAATCGGTTAAATGGGTTTTGAACAGTGAATTGAAGTCCATGTTTTTTCAAAAGTTAACGTAAGAATAAGCGTGTTTCATAACCAATGACTCGATGGAAACTTTGCAATTGAAACTTTAACCTTAGAAAGCTTATTTCATAACGTCATGTAATACCGGTTTTACTAGGCAACTATGACCCGCATACAATATTATACTAACATGTAATCGTATCATCAGTGTGTCGTAGTCCACAGCTGGGCATCGCTGTACAGTACTGTCACCAGGTACAAACCGTGCCTAAATGAGTAGGTGCCTGGTTATAAATTTATAATAATCAATGTGGCTGCAACCGGGGAGGGTCCGGATTCAAATCCTGGCGCGCCCTTCCTCACAAAACTGCGCTTTAAGAGTTTTCACATTTAATATCACTTGCGGTAACAATGCAGAGAAACATCGCGAAGTTCCGCAATGTTCTCTGAGTCGCGTGAAGTGCGCGCGCTCGGCGCAGGCCAGCGTCGCAGGGGCATAATGTATGTCGTTTTGATAACTGACCGAAGTCAACAGTGTAACGCTGGAAATATTGATAAGGAATGTAACTGGTGAAACGTGGGAGTGTACTACACTCCTCTGCCTACCTCTTCGAGAATTACACCCTTGATGTTACGTTAAATACATTGATATGTATACCATGCTTACATATCATTAAAAAGCACAATTTCATATTAATTCCACCGCTGATAACGACTTTAGGCATGTTTTTTAAAATATTTGTTAGCATGAAATTTATATTACACAAGATTTGTTGATGTTGGAAGTTCCCAACGAAAATTCACATGTAATTGATGTAGAAATATATTTCCAAAAACATAATAACTGTTAAATTATCCATTTATTATAACAGTTTTATAGACATAATATTTTTCCAACATAAGTTTTTTGTTACGTTATCAAATTAATGTAACTTTAGCCTTGAGTCCTTGAACGTCTGCGTACTAAACCAATACTTATATGTATAATAATATTATCTATATATGTTAGTACTAAGACATTATCAATCAGCATCCCTGCCTCAATATGAAGATGACTGCCTCCTTGGTAGTGTTGGTTGCGAGTGCGACTGCCGATCGGGAGGTTCTGGGTTCAAATCCCAGCTCGGGCACTACTGGATATTTCTAATTTAGATCTTCTAGTAGTGACTCGGTGACCGCTAATGTGCCCGGTATATGGTAATAGGTTCACCGCCTATTTCATAGTAGGACGTAAAGTACATTCCTCTACTTACCCTTTTGGGGATTATAGGCGTGATATCACGTTACTAAGACAGTATAACTGTAAAAGTATTCATTAAAACATTCTAATGACGGTCTAATCCGTGACACAGATCATTGGAAGCCTACGTTTGAGCCTGGTCTAGAGCGACACATGTCATTCGAGGCGTCTACTAGTGAACGATTCGTTCACCTCAACCTCAGCGCGTCTAACAAAAAGCCAGAAGTGTGGGCTAGAGTGTGCTAGTATCGTTCACGGCTAGTTACTCGCGATGCGGCGATAGGCGGCGGCCTTGCCTCCCCCGCCGCCGGCCCCGCGCCGCCGCCGTACCCCCGCGCCCTCGCCCCCCGGCCCCCGCGCGCGCCCGCCAGCCGCCGGCCGCCGCCGACGTCACTCACGCATCGCGTTCAAGTTCAATGCTGTACATTTGGTTTCACCGCACCTCACCATCAGCTTAGCAACTAATAATAAACATGTTTAATTTGCTGTGTATAATGGTTCTACAGATTAATCAATGTTCATGTTATATTGGTTGTGGTTCGTGTGTGTTATTGTAACATTTTTTATTTTTTTTTGACTAATACATCACTCCAGTTCTTGTACGGGAGAGACGGCCTTACGGGAGAGATGCCTTAATGCCATACAGCCCTGGGGCAGTTCTTCTGCATTCATCACTCTCTTCATACATGCACGCAGGTGATGGAGACTTCTGACTCCCCCATCAGCCAGTATCTAGCTTTGTAATTCATTTAACTGCCATTATTTTTACATATTCTTGTAACAATCACACCGTCTGTATTCGTTTTAGATTGATTCCCGCATTGCGTATCGACATTCAAAAATAAGATTATTCAAATTTGCTGTAGGTACAGTACCGGGAAATACAAACCGCAAATTTATTATACTTAAAATTAATTAAAAGGAAAAGATTAGATAAATTTCATTAATACAGCCCATGTAGTTATTAGGTATAAGTACTCGAGTATACATGCAGCTCTTTTATTTTTATCGTCATCCACACAAAACAATGCTAAGCGGTGTATGTCGTGTGGCGATATGATAAAGCATGTGTGTAGCGTATCGTAGTGTTGTCAGGTTGAAACGACAATTTCACTCAGTCCCGCCCCACGCAGAGACCGCTGCAAATTTGAGCCTTCGTTAATTCAAGGTCGGGCTCTTCGTGTCGGTTAGACCTTGTACGCTGCTATCAGCAATACCTAGCTTCCATAACACGTACACTTAAACCCTAAAAATATCAAAAGCTGCGCACAACATACCTACCGAGTGTGTCGTATATTTTTATGCCTAATATATTGGCCGTTCATGTCAGTTGTATATGGCTTGGCGAGTTTATTTTGTAGCTTAATATCACGCCTTTTCCCGACGGCGTAGACAGGGGAGTGTGGTACTCTTACGTTTCACTAGTTGTGTTTTTTTATGGAGTAGGAGGTGACCATATTGTAGAGACATTAAGACAATATTAGTTTATTACATATTAAAGAAAAATGCAGACACATCGAGTTAGGTCCCGTTTGCCTAGACACAGCTACATTCTTTGGCCGCCTGTGGGCGTCAGCGTGGACGTTTCGAGAAGCTGTGTTTTGCGATCCCCAACCCACATGCCCAACAGTGAACTTAAACAGGCCGATAATAATGATAAAATACAAGCAGTTTCATAATGCAGCAAGAATGATTCAAGTATAATTGGTAAGAACTAAGAATTTTACAAGGCAACTACTAGCTACAGTACGAAACTGGCTTATACGCGATAAAAAATTCTCGTGTAAGATCATGTTCTGCAAAAAAACAATGGCGGTGTAATTTATTAATTCAGAAATTCAGTACCCGCTGTTAATGATAACAGAAGATTGATGGCGCGGCATTCCCAATGTTCCCACCATTGTAGTTCGATCTGTATCTGCAATTGCATTTTATCATACGTAGTAGTTTTTTTTCTTTTCATTAAATAACGCCGTTAACATTTTCCAAGGAGAATTCTATGAATCTGAACGATAAAATATTATTTGTCGTCATCCATTAAAACGGATGGTGCTTGCTGAGACGTTTTGAAAACACGAGCTTGTGTTCATCCTCGCGCCCATTCACCGACGCTTCCCTGAAGTGCGCGCGCGTGCGACCGTGTCAACAAGTGCGTACGTCCGGTGTTACGCGTAAATACCGAAAACTGATTGTTAGTGCATTGGAACGAGCGACAATCTTAGAAGAAACACGTCAGATCTGTAAGCATAGAAATATTGGCGATCGGTGCTCTCTACCTACCCCGTAAGGTAACTAGCCTGACAATAAAACAATACGTTTAAGTTATAATTTACCCGTGGTATCTCTCGCACGGTATTATGATTTAACACCGAATAATAATAGCATATTAATGTAAGAATTAAGTGCAATTTGTTATTTAAAAACAAAACATTTTTATTTTCGAAAACGAAATACACATTGGTGTGATCAAAAAAAAATATTTATCTATGTACATGATATTAATAAAAAAGGACATTATTCACATATTCTATTTTTAAATTTAATGGCGTCCATTTTGTCCGCACATTCATTATTAGCTTTATACAACTAGCTGAATCGTACTGTCACTAGTCAAGGTTCCGCCTACGTATCTTTGTTGGAGTCTCACGAAAATATCAAGCTAGCCTTTAAAAATATCATTGATATTTTAATAGACTGTAACAGCGCTCCAAATAAAAAAAAATAAGCTTGTCTATGCCCGGAGGCATGTCAGCAGTAAGACCGCGTCATCATGTTATGGTTTCTTTTATTTGTTCATTCATATTAAATTTAAATTTAGAATAAGTATGTAACATTCTTAATTTAGTATCTAATAGTGTTTTCTTATTTATTATGCGCATGGATTTTAATAAATAAAGAAAACAGAAAACGTAACATCACGCTTGTAATTCCTGTAGAGGTAGGCAGAGGAGCGTTTTACACTCTCACGTTACACAAGTAACATTTACGTCTTACTATGGAATAGTTGGTGAGCCTATTGCCATACACCGAGCACAAATGCAGACTCAATTACTTAAAAAATTACTAATCAGCAGTTAAACATACCTAATTAATATATCTGAACAAGATTCTTCGTGCATTGTTCAACACTTAGTGGATGCTACTTTGGTGAACTTCAATTAATTGTCGATATATGTACATACATTTATGTACACACGTAGTTTCAGGTATTGCTAACTCACCGGCTGTTATGATTGTATCGTCACGCCTCCTTTCTCATTAGGTAGGCAGAGAGCTACAGTGCCAAATACCTCTGTTCTCACAGACCTTACTTCATGCTGTGTATGAATAGAGTGATGAGTGTACAAGGAATGCTTTAAGTCACACCACGAACTGGCAGGCGTCCTGTGGGACCTACAGACCAATTGAGTACCTCCTCCATTTTTGAAGTCGGTTAAAAAGGCCTGTGGTAGCGGTTAGGTAAAATCTACGGAGGACCGAGTGTTGTGGCACAGCTTAAGAAAGGCCTATGTCCAGCTGAGGGACAGTCCAGTCTGATGTGATAATACTCCGAGTCCCATACCTCAACTATAACATTATTTCCAAGTTGTAACATTATAATTTATATTTACTTGGCTATCCAATGTTATGGTCGTTGTCTATTTTAAGACAGCAGGTCCGTGTGAACACTGTGCCGTATGTCTTACAAATTGGGCAATTAAACTTGTTTTCTTCTCATTCATTGTTTACAGTAAGATATCGTTGTCATTGTATTTGGTTTACTAAAATATTACGACCAATACAAGCTTAATGCTCTGTTAGTTACAAAATAAATTGCTATACAATAATATTTATATTATTTTATTTTATTTGGAAAATTTACAGCTAACTTACATTCTAATTAACTTTTTGACAGTACTGAGTGAAAGCCATTTACAAATTTTCACTTGTATTGCACGGTGGTATGGTAAATGTAGCTGGTGAAACGTGGTAAAGTATGGTACTCCCGTGCCTACCGCTTCGGGTGTTACTTCGGGGTCGTGTTTCTCATTGCTTGTTT
The DNA here is from genome assembly GCA_018246595.1 of Mimoniades nurscia nurscia. Classification (NCBI taxonomy): domain Eukaryota; kingdom Metazoa; phylum Arthropoda; class Insecta; order Lepidoptera; family Hesperiidae; genus Mimoniades; species Mimoniades nurscia. Next base: position 20,914 of record DWFO01000183.1, read on the forward strand.
TGTTCCCTTTTTTTTGCTTATCCTTTTGTCGTTCCACTATTGGAACACCAGTTTCCTCTCAGAATGAGAGAGTTAAGGCCATAGTCTGCCACGCTGCTCAAGTGCGAGGCAAATTTCCCAGGTCTTTAGAGATTTTTTTTTATGAACTTTATGGTGTGCAGATTCCTAGCGATATTTCCATCACCGTTATAGCATGTGATATTAAACCTTAGAAACGCACATTTTATTATTTATTTAAGTACCTATGTGTTTTAATAAATGACCGTAATAGTATAATATATCCTTGGGTAATATTGGGCTGAGGTTGTGAAATATAACGTGAGATATAACGTACATAACAGCAATAAATCAGATCTCTACATTTAATTGTAATAACGTTATATAGATTTTTCCTAACACTAATCTTATCAAAATTCTATCAACCTTTCATCTACAACAGAAAACATAAATTACATTTGCAAGGGAGAAATTGTTCCGAACTTTAATTTTGTTTCTGATGTCAATAATTTTGACACAAACTGACGTGTTATTTAATCGACGCTTATATGTATACGTGTCACGTGAATCAGCCAATCTTTATTAATTTAACGTACCTATATGGACATTGATAACAACATTTGTTTTCGTCTCGGATTTAAATTGGTCTCCCACGTACTCAAGGTTACCGGGCTGACTACTTCTAGGTTATGTAACGATTTTAACACTACATATAAATTAATTTATATTTTTTCTAAACATTTTTCTAAAATGACTTACCGTTGTAAATTTTCCATTGATACTTACGACTTGATTTGTTAGAACAATGTATATAAAAAGTATGTATATTTAAATGAAATTAAATTTATTATGTAATTCTGTAATTGGCAACCCTAACATATTATTGTGGAAACAACACTGGATTTATTACCTACATCATTAACGTAATCTTTGTTTTCTATAATTACTTTATTAGTCAAACTTACATTCGATATGAAGTTACAGCAACAACTTTACAGATAGCAAAAATAGCTAACTGAAGACGATACAAAATTAACTGATCAGAATTATTTATTAGATTCATTTTCCATCCAAGTAGTAACGTATCAACACGGTCGAAGGCTAGTAAGCGTAGTTGGTTAAACTTCTTTGCATACAATCGGTGGTAAATCCTGCAGGTGGGTTAGTCACGCGGCGTGCAACTTAGAGTTTAGTATTCAACTGCTTGCCGGGTTACCTACGCGTGTAAGAGTTACGAATGGAATCTAAATCGCGAAACAATAACTGTTCACACGAGGTCGGCATTGATATGTTTGCAAATACTACTGAACAGGACACGCGAACGCTTCGGCCACTTATAAGGCGAGTGTTTTTGATTCCACCACGCGGGATTGTATCACTTTACGTGAGGTCATAGGCAAGTTTTGTTTCCGCTTTCGATGACAGTTGACACATTTGACATTACAAAATATTTTTAAATTGAACGCAGATTACAGAATCGATAAAGATAATGTCAAATATTAACATTAAAAATCTTATGTAAGAAAAAGTTATAAAACACTGATAACAATGATGTCATATACAAATTCTGTCTGTTTTTAAATAAAAGTGACTTTCTAAAACTGTAAGTATATCATATTGTTGGTTTGTATTTGCTTTAATATATTATTGATATCGTACACGACGAGGGCGTGTCATGAATATCTACGTTTATGCGAATCGCTCGGCCCGATCTGTAAACATACAAAAGATTTAGTTTTCTAATCTTGGTAGTGAATAAAAATGGCGGATGGCTGACGCATCGGACAACACGGGAAAGTACTTGGCAAAATCAAGCGTCAATTGACATGGGCGATTGATCGAGCACCTGTTATTCACGTTTAGACCACGCAGACGCAACACACTCGTGTCGTTCCGAATTTTGGCAACACTCTCCATACAACCGTACCGCGTGCTGCCAACTGCTCGAAACAAATCTACCACACTTTTTTAAAACCGACTGTCTATTTAATTTTAGTAATTACATTGTAAACTTGTTTTTTTTTACTCCCTTAAATGAAGTAAAAATATAGATTCATTTCCTTTTTTCAATAATTTAAAATATTGGCTTAAGTAAAATTCAGCCGTATTTCTCATACGAAATATGAATTCACTTGATACGATATAAATAAATAAATGTGTTCGTTATTGTTAACATTCCATTGTACATAATACACTGCGTCCGATTTTTGGTGTGATGTGATAAAAACGTACAATTTATTTGTTTCGACGGACATCTCACTGGCACACGATTTGGTTTGGTGCCAAAATAGTTTTACAAGGTGTATGTGTGTGTTCGTGTATGTTTCGTTAGTGTTTGTGTATGACATTCCTGCTCCTACCACTAGTCAATGGTGCGCGCGATTCATACAACTTACGAAATTAATACTATTGTAGACGTAATTTACAGCCATGAATAGTCGTGTGCCACGTTTACAGCCTAAACGCGTAACAGTTAACAGTGTTGGCGGTCGATTAAACTGTATTAAGTCGTTCAATTAATTAATGTTTTATTCATTATTCAATTCAGGTCGATCACTGAGTCTGTTCATTATTACACCAGCGTTTACGTCAGTCGTTTTGATCGTATTTTTTTTAATGATTACTTGAATTAAATTGTATTTTGAAATGTTATACATTATGTTTTCAAATTTCATAGTTGACTTTCACTGTATACTTTACTAGTAGTGTTTCGGATGTCAATTGTTGTTTGCACAGTAATTGTTTATTGTTACGGATTGTTTGCACAGTAATTTTCGTAATAATAATAAGTAACTAAATTGGATTTAGATAATGTATGTAGTTAAATAATTCGATACAATAATCAAAATGCTTTGTTTGTTGTGTGGTTAAATCGATCAAAGCTAATTTTTGCGACAGATAATTCTTGACTCTTGTATAAATACCACTGAGCACGTGTGTAGGTGTGTCGGCGGGAGCGAAAGTCCACGATGACATGAGGATCGAGTTCTTCAATGGAAAACGAATTTTGTTGACCCAATTTTCAAGGAATTTCGATGTCATTCAATGAGATAAGCGTCTGTGAAGCGTGACCTAAACAGAATACATTTTAATACAGATACATAATATGTATCTGCAATTGCACATTGTGTATATGCAAAAGAAACATTCACATCGCTTGGTTGACTCGATCATTTGTACGTGGCAGTAAAAGAAGTAATGTCACGCCTGTAATCCCCTAAGAGGTAGGCAGAGGAGTGTAGTACACTTCCACGTTTCACCAGTTACATTTACGTCTCACTATGGAATAGATGGTGAGCCTATTGCCAT
>DWFO01000184.1:0-24211 GCA_018246595.1 Mimoniades nurscia nurscia
CCCGGGAATCGAACCCGGGACCTCCCGATCGGCAGTCGCACTCGCAACAAACACGACCAACGAGGCAGTCAACATTTAAAATATAACATATATAAGTAATATTAAGTGTATGGGAAAATAATTTAAATGAGAATAAAATAATATCCGAACTCTGTTTAAATTTAATAATTTTCTAGGTATAAAATTAAAAATATAGACGTAACACTAGTGGGGGGAATCTCACAATCGACGTAGGGGTATTAAAAAATCTTAAAATTCGTGTTAAGTATGTTAAGAATAAACTTTCCATTGACACTTAGTCTTGTCGCTCTCCTATATTGACGTTGTGCTAAATATAGAGTCTTATCGTCCAACTCTTCAGCAACAAACATCGTGAGAGTACGAGTCACATATGGCTCTACTGGTTACACAATTATGTCATTCGTTAAAGTATTTTAATAACATACGCTGCGGCGCTACATAAATACATACGTAGGTATATATGTCATTGTAATCTAATATTTAAAGAACGTTGACTAATAATGAATCGATATTCAAAATCCACATGCAATTAGACAAAGTGAATCCCCGAAGAACTCCTTTCGAAGTTCTGTAATGAATCAAGGAAAATTTAATAGTTAAAAGTGTAAAAGATTACATTTACAGCAAAGTATTATCTAAAATGGAAGGAGCAGAATTAGGACAAATAAAACTTTATCGTTAATTTTCTCAGAATCTGTTTCTTGGTCAAAAATATCTGTTGAAGTTTAATATAATGTTTTATTTAATATCAAATAATTACCGACAATTATAGAAATTACTAGAAATTAAATAATAAATTATCATCGATTTTTAATAATATACAATTCAATAAAGTTCGGTAGAAACTTATATTACCTGCGAGGCGTATTGTTATAACATTGTTATAACATTTATCAATTATTCTCCATTCCGCAGGTGTAGCATTCAATCATTTTAATTTGTACTAAAATTGCCTCGTAGGCCTAGTGGTTGCAAAAATGCGATTTCTGTGCTAGAGCTTCTGAATTCGATTCCCGGGTCGAGTACTATTGAGATTATTAACGTTAAATTTCTAGTAGTAGCTCGGAGTTTGAATTTTTGCCAGATATATGACAACAGGCTCTCTACCCATCTTATGGAAAGTACCTATAGCATAAAAGGTAAAACGCGGGTGTTATATACTCCACTGCCTACCCGTTCTGGGAAATACAGAGCGTACTTTATGTTGCATTCACACTGAAAAAAACATTAATAGATTACTCAACCCATTGTAATTAATATAATCGATAAAACATATGAACTACATACACCATTCTATTCATACACGCCCTCCAGTTTCGGAGACTTCAGACTCCCTCATTAACCACCAACCATTCTATATAAAATGCAACCTTATTCGAATTCAATTCTAACCAAACTAATTTGACACCGGCTACGACAAGAACGGAAATCCTGTCGGGCCTAGAACCATTTGTTAGGATGTAAATTGGCAAGAAAATTGATAACAGAACCGAATAAAACGCGATAAATTTAAATGTAGAGTCGTTATCGTTACTGGCTTACACTAGTGCGTATCGCGCAGAGAATAATACCAGTATAATTGTATCAAGGGCAGCTCACCCAGGAAATCGTGTGCCGAACAATTAAATAACGTATTTACATATGGCAATATTGACACAGATCATTAATGTTACGACCGTATAGAATTATATATAGATTCTCTGTTAATAACAACAGTACGGTTGGATTATGTTTCGTTTTTTATAACGTTCGATGATATTCTTGAAGGTTCTAATACTATATAATATCATCAATTGTTTTATTATGCCATGTTTGGACATGAATATCCTTTCAGAACGAAATGGGTTGAGGCCGCTGCTTGCCACGATGGCCGAGTGCGTGTTGGGAGTCTTCTATATATAAATATTATTTACTATTTAAGCTAATTATGAGTTCCCGCCAGTTTGCGACACCTCGCTACTTCGTCTACTCGTAAAAAACCTACGTTAGTAAAGCCGGTACATAATTTCACATACTTACAGAATTTTCTCGAGCGGAATCGAAAATCGTACAGAATGGCCTTGGTTCTCTTGTATGGTTTATGTATCAATGACGTTCATTAGATATATTATTAATAGAGCCGTCATCAAAACACATGTAAAATCTTTTTCGTCGAGTCGACAGCTGATCGTGAGTGATCAGCCATCGTGGTGAGGGATTAGTCGCAATGTCCAGGGTGCGCCGGGAAGTACGATTATATGTTCATATATGAGTTGTAGTCACTGCTCCAGAAGGCTCCTTTCATGCAGCTTAATGTAAATAGCATCTCCATTACTATTACCTATAAAAGACATCGTAGTCTGTTTGGTCTTGTGGTCCGATTGCTGTCTGGAGCAATTGGATTCGATTCTTACCCTCATCAAATATATCAGCGATGACCATATTTTTTTCTGTATCCAAGCGAAAAATTATCTATGTATATATGTAAATATTTATTCAGATGCTTATGTTAATGTAAGTTTATCAACTGTCCGGTTACCATAACATAAATTCTGCTTAGTTTGAGATCAGGGGCCATGTATAAATTGTCCCGAGATGTTAATATTGTTGTTACGTAAGCGATAAGTAGTTTAGTTAAAGTGTAAATATGATGTTATATTTCAATAATGGCGTCTGGTTGTAGAACATGCGTAACTTTAAGTAATCATATTGTCTGTTTGTCCTTGTATAGGTCAAGAACGGTTTGTTAGAGTGTAACGAAATGTAATATACATATACATATTTATGTATATTTTATGATATCGGTAAATATTTTTGCAAAAAGAGTACGTGTTTTTTAGAGTTTGTGTTTATGAGTAGGTACTGCTATGCTCTTTATATTAAATATAAATGTACATTCCCAAGAATTTGTTAGTAAAAAATGAATTTCACTAGAAATAAAAATACTTAACGTAATATCACGCGTTAAACCCCGTAGAGGTGGGCAGAACAGTGTAGTACATTGCAACGTTTCACGTGTTACGTTTTTTCCCTACTCTGGAATAGGTGGTGAGCCTATTGTTATGTACCGGGCACATATTCAGACTCCGAGCCATAATTAGAAAAATTAAGTTAGAAAAATTTATCCGGCATATGAACCTAGGAGCTCTCGATCGGCAGTAGCATTTACAACCAACATGACCAACGAGGCAGGTAAGTCAATTCAAATCAAAATACTTTTTTTTCTAATTATAAATCTGTAAGATTTGTCAATGTAGGGGCGGTGTAAGAATACATCCCTTAACCTCGTGCATACAGGGTACAGATACAGGGTACAGATACAAGGTGTCATAAGAGGCGACTAAACCAAGCGCAGGCAGATTGTGGTATGGCGCATTCTGCCGGCACATCTACCTACCCTGGCCATCTATGGGCAGCAGCGCAGGCAGTGTCAGAAGCTGTGCTATGCGATCTCCAACCCGCATGCCCAACGTGGGGATTGTGGGCATAACCTAGCAGTGGAGGCCTATGATTTAAATATATGGATTTAAATATATGTATCTCTAAAATGACATAATACGGCCTTGTTAGCCAGTGAGAATATTATTTTTATTCTTGGAAAAGAATATTACTAAGTCTCACATAACGCACAGCGAAGCGGGCTGACACTGTAAGTAATCAATAAAATTGTTTGAATGTGTTAAATAAATAGGTTAAAACATTTCATAATAATAAATTGATGACAGTTACAATTCGTCATAGTAAAGTCCAAAGTGCAATCAATAGTAGTGTATTGCAAATTTGATATTTGATTGTTCGTATTATCTGATCTCCAGCAATTAGCACTGTATTAATACATCATGTTGGCCATTAACAGCCTGATGATAATACACACTAATTGTTACAATTATACCGCCATGACATGTCCTTAACGGGGCATGTAGAGAGTGCCAAATGCCAAATATATCAATACGTACAGAGCTGGATGTTGGAAGAAGACAGCAATCAATATACCTACGAGTAGACATTGACGCACACGACACGACATTAAACACCTACGACGCTTTTATCCTTGTTATAAAAGGTAATAAGTGAGATTATAACGTAACATGACGCCTGTAATACCCGAAGAGGTGTCCAGAAGCGTGTAATACACGCACACTATTCACCAGTTACGTTTACGTCCCACTGGATAGGTGGTGAGTCTATTGCCATACACCTGGCGTATATCAATACTCCGAGCCACTACTAGAAAATCTAAGTTAGAAAAATCCAGTAGTGCCCGACTCGGTATTCGAAGCCAGGACCGTTCGATCGGGCAGTCGCGCTGGCAACCAACACGACCAACAGAGTCAATGACATAACAAGTATTATGTTAATGAATTGGTATTAGGTATAAGGTAATACCTAATTAGGTAAATACATAAGTTATAGTCTGTTATAGTCTGGTGAAACGTGGGAATGTTCTACATTCCTCTGCCTACCTCTTCGGGGATTACAGGCGTGAAGTTACTTACATAAGTTATAGTGTTGTGAAAAAAAAAATGTTTTAAAGGCTTATACATATGTATAATTTCTAATAATGCTGTATTTTCATAGTCAATATTATTGAAAGGACTGCGCTGCAGATACCTATGTATGTATAATAATTTAGGTATTTATGTTATTAGTAGGGCTTATGTAAGGCGCTCTTTATAAAATTTGCATTTTAAGGTCAAAAATCATTTGCTATAACAGTGAAAGAGAACATTACGTGGAAACATGCACAGCTGAAAGTAAAAAAAAATTTTTATTGAGCGTGTGAAGTATGTAGCCCGCACTTGGCTAACGTAGGAGGCTATGGCTTAACCCTCTCATTCATGAGAGTCCCATGGTCCAGCAGTGGAACTATAAGACCTGAAAAAATATAAGTCATTCTTTTTGTTTACTGATTTCCTTAGACTGGAAAATAAGGATACCGACCGATCAAGGGTATATGCTAAGAATGTGATTCCAGAGCTTTAGGCTAGATGGCGTCTTAAGATTTGGAGCTTTTAACGTGTTTGATTACAATAACGCCGCATAGATGGCGCAACTTGTGGCATTTCACACTTTGTATTGATTAAACTAATTGTTTTGGTTGTCGACCAGGTATTTAATTTGTAAATTGACATTATACTCGTAAAGCTAACTTTAAATATTATTTATTTAATATGAAATTCATGTTCTGTATAGAGTCATAGACAATAACATATATGTGTAAAAAGCAATTTTTTTCAATTTACTTTATAGTCAGAAAATAAAAATGAACGTGGAAGTAACAATCCATATTAGCATTCACTCAATTATACCTTGCACTTAGATTTAATTTAATTTAACATTGAGTACCTACTTAATAAACGACTCATATACAAATAAGTAAATATTTTAGTAAAACATTCGAATTTTCTCGCTGTTTTCAGCAAACCATTGCACCGAGACATCTCGTTGACATTTTAATATCACACTGAACTTCCTCACTTAGGTCGCGCAACTCGACATGTGCGTCCGGCACGCGAAGCGGACATACGTTTTATCGCGTCAGCGGTGACATGCGCCGTCATCGCATCTCTAAATTTTCCTCACGTTGTGCCACAATAATTGTACGATAATATGAAGCGTGTAAACAAAACGTTATTATAGAAGTTATTTTAAGTTCTATAATAGGTTTTCAATATTTATTAATTGATGGTCTATAGGACATTTGAACGTAGTAAACAAATACAGGTGATTAGTTATATTTATGATTTATGCTCGGTGTATGGCAATAAGCTCACACTCTATTCCATAGTGGAACATAAACGTAACTGGTGAAACATGTGACAGTACACAGTAGTAACTCTGCCTACCTTTTCGAGAATTACAGGCGTGATGTTACGTGAGAAGTAGGCTTTATAATATTAATAAAACTAGGGCATATTTATGTGTTCTTTCAACTTTTTATTTTTAACAAAAGTTACGAACACATTAACAATTTAATAACGAAATAAACCGTATAGGAAACTCAACAGAATATATGTATCTTCATGTTGATATTAGTGTTCCATAACAAAATCGTCGCAATCGTAGAACAATGACAGATCTGATATTTTCTAATTTTTCGAAAAAAAATTTTGAAGTTTGTTTTATAATAAAGTTAAGTATTTCAAGTAAAAATACACAAAAAAAATTCTGAAAAAACAAATCCGTCGTTGTTCTATGACTGCGACGAAATAATCATATTTAATCAGTTAATTTCGTTAAGAGTAATCTTTTAAGTATGCGTTGAATTTTTTTTGTTACTTAACCCTATTTCATTGAAGTTGATAACGACAATGTCAATATTGCATTTACTAAAATACATTTTGTTATCAAAATAATGTTTCAATGTTTTATGTACCTATGTGACAAACACATTTCAAGGATCCTGTTCCTTGAGTAATTATATTTGTACATTCGTATCAAGATGTGATGTGAAAAATAATATTTGCCGCATACAGTGTGGATGTATCAGTGTTTGCGTATGAACACATTGATGAATGTAGAGATTCGTCAAGATAAGTACGTATATAGGTAGATATTTTGCACTTCATGTTCTCTGCCCTCCTCGTAAGAGACTTGACGTGATGTTATAATAATACTTTACATTGACGCGTAACGTCAGTTTGCGGGGTCGTAAACAGGAAAGTTACCGAGCACGCGCGGTGTCAGAGGTTCGCGCCCTTAACCCTTTTCAATATTTATCGCGCAATTACTCGTACATTGTGTGTATGACTGCTTGTATGTGAACCGTTTCATACGCTCTCTTTGCGAGTGGCGCTTAGCGAGCTCTGATTGAGAATTGGCAGGAATTTTTTGCGCTTATTTTTTACGTGTTCTTATTTTTTTGTATGTTTCAAGTTTTCTAAGTACTAATATAATATCATTTAATAGAATGTTACATGTGCTTAAATTAATACATCAGTGTCAAGTAAGGTTTAGTTTTTGGGAAATGAAATTCAGAAATAGAAAAGAAATAATTTTTTTATTAAACTTACTCTCTTGTAATTGTTCACAATCGTGAAGTGTTTTTAACGATAATAAAATAACAATCCGAACCCACTCTAAGTCGGCCAGGCTCGATACAACTCTTTTTTTACAATAATATTACTCTATAATATCACAAATATACTTATGATCTATTTTGATTAAAGCTTTCAAGTTGACCTTACGAACTACAATTTTTCAACTACGCTAGTTGACTGTGAGATCTGGTGTTCTTTCGTGTTAAACAATATCACACTATAGTCGATGATCGGGGCGGACACTTGGGGGAGCGTGCGACTCCGGGCGGTGCTGGAACAGATGTGACCGTGGAGCCGGGTCCGCTCGACCTGGCACCGCGGAGTTACCAGGGCCGCCACACCGCCGGGCTCTTGGTGAAGCTCGAGTTTGTGGTGCAGTCCAGGGGCACGGCCGTATGCACTGGGACGGGCGACGCCGGCGGCGACGGAGTCACATATCCAGATGAAGACGACACAGTGGAGAGGGCGGGACTCGGAGGGCTCGCTGGTGGCGTGTCCGCACCGGCGGCTGCGCGCTGCATGTCGTTCAGTCTGTGTCCGAGGTGGGTCATGAGCTGCGTCCCCAACCTCACGTCTACACCGGGGATGGAAGCCAAGCACCGGGAAACTTCGTTGGCGGCATGAGTGAATCCAGCTCTGAAGCGGTCTGCGTCCACTGTAGGATTGAGCGACAGCCTGCGCTGGCGCCGTAGCTTGTGAAGGTGGCGGACGGTCAATTCCAGGATATCAGCTTTCTCCAACTTGGCGACGTTCTCGCCCTCCGACTGGAGAGCGCTGACCATCAGCTCCTTAAGCTCGTCGAGGCAGCGGTTGATGCGAGCGCGCCTCTTGCGCTCGAGCATCGGTTTCATCACTTTGCGGTACTGATAAGTTCGCGAAACGGGCTGCGGGCCGTCGTCTGCGAGCGAATACGCGATCTCGTAAGACATGTTAGACATTTGTGTGTTTGTGTGAGAGAGGAAAGCGTGCGTTAGCGCTGAGCGTCGAACGCGGAATGCGGCGGACTTGCCTGGCGGGGGTTTATATAGCGAGCGGAGGGCGCGCGATCGTGGGAACGCACGGAGCCGTCGAGTTCCCACACGCGCCACCTGTGCGGAGCAGCTGCCGCCGGGGCGCGGGGGGACACGCGCCGCGCCGCGCGTGCGCGCCGTAAACAATCGCCGGCGCGGGCGCACGCCGCGACGCCTCGCGCCTGGCCCCGGTAATTGTTGGTGTCGCGGATCGCGGATGGACTGCACGCTCGCTACTTAACCATGCCGATTTTCTAGTGCTTACATAGCTATTACAGATTTGTTGCGCACGTATAACATGACTCTAGAATCCTGTGCGACTGAGAACCTCTATTAGCGTCTGAAGCGTTTACCTTGTTACTTACACTATAGTCGACAATTGGATACGTCGGTACATAAAAGAAGGTAATCACAAAAGCAGATCAAAGCAGTCCCGGGTCGTTTGTCTCAATTGCGCGCGGTCACGCTTTAATAATTAATACATCACGTTGCCGAATCGGTATAAGCTTCTATTGCGCAAGGAGCGTTTCTAATTAAACCAACATCTAATTAACAGTGGCGATTTATGTATAGAATGTCGCAATGCGCAGTGCGGGAGAGGCGATCCGTCAAGTGGAAGCGCCACACAATGGCCCCGTCAGTATGCGCGGCTACTGTTGACGTTCATCAATCATAGATTACGTGCATAATAATTATTGACAGATAGAATTACGGGCGGCGAATCAGTTCGTGTAATGCGAAGGTCCAATGTTAATGCGGCAGGCGAGCTGTCATTGCTGGCGCGTTTTGTAACGGTACTCTCGTGGCTGCAGTCAATGATACTCTGACTTCATTATATTTATCTACGCTTTCGTTATTGAGTTCTTCGTTCATAAGTATCTTGCCGAAATAAATGAAATGTAAATTGGGAAAGATTATGTGTATTTTATAAGCTGCAGATTGTTTTTGATATAGCAATATTGAAATTTTATGGTAAATCCTCATTCACTTTATTGCCTGTCGTTAATTAAATACATACGTATTTTATAACCATAATGGATTGTACTTTGTACATTGTATAGACTTATTATTACTTTGAGTTTCGTTATTAATAATGAACAATATACGTAGGTATTGATATATTAAGAACTCTTTTTAAGTGAGTGTGATTGTGCATAATTTGCCGGTCGCAGAATGCGCGCGGCGCGGCGCCGGCGCCGGCAGCCGCGGACGTTACTCGGTCGGGTGGGCGCCCGCCCACGCGACCTGATGAGAAATGTCCAGCGACCCCTCCCACGTTTCACCTCCACATTACACCTACTTTCTCTCAAATCACCGGCAAACGACTCGTTGATTCACCGATTACATTTTTTACGTTGGAGTTGCAAAAGTTTTCAAAGCATTTATTGCATATACGAGTACCTAGGTATATCTGTGGAAAGTAACATAATGTGAACATGTGTAAAAACAAAAATTCATATCAATTACATATTTCATTTACATTTGTATATCTGATCTATGCAAATATGTAGTATCTAATGGAAGTTACAACATTACTGGTGAAATGTGGCTGCGTACTTTACCCCTGTGCTTACCCTTCGGGGAAATACATCCGTGTTCTGAAGTGAAATACCTAATCTAATTATACGGTCATATGCACCTACCGCTGTTTCCAAGAAACAACGCGGACAGATAACATGCATTCACGGTAAACATTAAAAATATCAACACACAAAAGGCGATTGCGATGTAGTTTACGCGATAAGTAATGATAAACTGGTCATCATTATCATTAGCCCCTGGTACACAATTTGCAATGATAGCTATTAACGCGCGCAATAAATAACCAGTTCCTGGCACTGAATAATAATATGAAAGTGATTCGTTATAGTACTCGTTTTTATCGTAATATAATTTAGGTAATACAATTTTCAAATATACTTTATTTAAAAAAGCGAGGCGTGATTTGTCTTATAAGAATATTTTAATTTGTAATAATTTTGATTTTTCATTACAATAAATGGAAATATGAATATGGTTATACGGTAAATCAATTTTTCTAAGGTTATAATTATTTTATTCGGTATATTCTTGTGCAAATTAAGGTCAGTTAGTGATACTATTTAGTGTTGGTTATAAATAATATAATGATCCATTGATTTGATTTGGCCTGTGTGACAACTTCTATGCCATATAAAAAATATTTTAGCCGTAGTTAAATAATACATAAAATATTTTCAAAAAACAATCCAGATACTGGCTGATGTGGAAGTCAGAGGTATCCGAAATCGGCGCATGTATGACGCCGGCGGTAAATGTATTAAAATCACGCCAGGATTGCAGGGACAAAGATATTTGACATTCAGTAGTCTCTGGCTACTCCGTAAAGGACTTGGCGTGGTGGTACGATAAATAATAATAATATTTAAGGATAAACATAAAAAAGTAGAGACGCTTGAGATATTTTTACCTGTGGTACTTGGAGGTTATCTTTGACAAGTTAATTGCTATTCTTGGGTCTGACTGAATCTGAACTACGAAGGTTGTGGTTACGAGGGCCGACCCTACTTAGAACTCGACAGTATCGAGAAAAAAGATGTTAGTGTTGATTTAAAAAAAAAAACGTCAGTGATAAAGACTGTTAATGTAACATGTATGTATACCTAAGTGTTAGCCAGTAATGTGGATTTAAAAATAAAGATTATTGATAATTCGATAATCGATTTTCAGACGAATTGTACTCGTATTAGTGATTATATAAATTATCAGATTAAGCTTTTTAATGTACTAGTAATAATGTCAATTTTATTTAATATTAATATTTGGTCAATGGCAATTTGAATTACACTATTCAAGAATTATACTATATTACACTTTACGTGGGAATGTTCTACATTCCTCTGCCTACCTCTTCGGGGATTACAGGCGTGAAGTTACTTTTTTATTTACTATTCAAGAATAACATTAATATTTAACATTATTCAATATTAACATTGAATTATTCTACCTATCATATATTTTCACGCATTAAGTCTACCTAACAAAACCTAGTTTACTTTTAATGTTGAAGGTAATCTAGAATTTATTATACCACAAACAGTTCTAAATAATTATTCAAAAACGAAGGTTAAAGAACATAATCATAATATAGCATAACAAACAATTAAAGATTAAGCAAAATGGGAATCCCTTTAAATTTTCCATTGGATGTCTCATCAGATGCCAGAAAATAAATGTTATCGTAAGACCCCTGAAAATTGTGGTTACTCATGCTTCGGTGAGAAATACCAAAACTCCGAAGAATGTACGTCAAGTTGCGTCATCATAAAATACTCGTATTTATATGTAAAGAAATTTTTCTGCACGTGTCGCTACTCATTATAATGTATCAACTAAATGTGTACGTATCACTATAGCTATTACCTAAGATATTATTATATTATTCACAGCCAAATACTTGAAGATTTAAGCTTTACGAAAAGGGTATGAAGGATTACCTTTGCATTTCTAAGAAACTAATTAGATACAATTCATTAAAATATCTATTTCCAAGGGATATACAAAACTCAAATTGACCGTATTTATTTTGAGGATTGTCTGTATACCGTTAATATTTACCGATTTTTATGATCGAAACTGATAATGTAACTATAGGTTAACGTACCGCCAAAAAGGCTCAGGTAGCAAGCGTTGTACTTCACTCATTTACAGTTCCGGCTCGACCGCTCGTTTGCTAATGACATTGTGGCGCGACCTTTATGTTAAAGACCATTATATGGGTGTCGTAAATATTCCGCTGGGCCCGGAATTATCGGAATGGAAAATATAATTTTGTCGCTGATTACGTCACAGATAACAACTAGCTGATCGGCGGCACGCGTTCATATCGCCGGTAATATAATTGATTTGAGGTCACGTAGCTACGACCTTTGTTATTTTAAATTAAGAACGAGTTAAATTAAGAAGTCCGCCATTTTGGAATTTTCGCGAATCAATCCAAACAGGAGTTTTAGATTTTTTAAATGTCGAATACGTTATATGCTTATGTATACTTTGCTTTTCATTTTTTAAGATTTATCAAATTTGTAATATGTTACTACATATAATTATGAACATTTAGACAAGTGTTGAGGCAACAAGGATAACGCAGCGTGTTCTCTTATATTACTCGTATATAAACACATAGTTACCTACTTAAGTTGGTTTCTAATGTGAGTGCAGATCGATCTCCATAACGGTTGTAGTCTACCGGTATCTGAGACAAATACACAGGAGCGAAATTGTCCAGCAATAAAATTTTTATCCTTCTCCCAAAAAATTCTCAAATATTTTCGAGCTGGTTTAAGCATATTATGCGTATTTTTAATAGTGGCTCGGGTGCTGGATTTGTGTCCGATCCATTGTTATAGACTTAATCCTATTGTGAAAGATTAAAGTAGGTATTATTTCAACATTTTTTAGTTGTTTTATCGAAGCAATATTGGCACTGAAATAATTTCCGAACACTCCTGGGAAAATTTATAATTGAATCATAAGTTTCGCAAAATTTTCCCGATATTCATTAAATTTAATCGATGCACAGATTTCAAAGCGATTTGCGATACTGTTCTTACAGCAATGTATCCAGGTTAACGACTAAAGTCATGTTCTGCGGAGACTGCAGTAGGTAGGTACTCGAGAATAATAATAGGAATTTTTCCATTTATAATTAGAATAGAATAGTTGTTTGTTGTATACTAATGTATACATCGCGGCCACAAGCGTACAATTATTCACTGAAGCCGCTATATTTGTCTGACGTCTGTTGAGGCTACCGTGCCTACTTTGTTGTACAGGTACATAGATGTACATACATTATAAGTTGAAGTTAAATTAACGGAGTACTAGTTGTTGTATCGTTGGTAGTAATGGAATGGTAAAAGGGTTGATGGTGATGTTGTTGTCGTTGTCGTTGTTGTTGATGATGATGGTGTTGTTGATGATGTTTCAAGTGATGTTTCACGTTTTCACGTGATTTCATACATACGATTTATTTTGTTCGTTTCGATCGTTTTAATTGTGTCTGGGAATATTTGTAATTAACTTACAAAAGCATCGCTAAATTTTCCTGGTGTAAGTTCATTTGAATTAATCATTTTACGTATTTAAATTCGATTTGCGACATCATTGTATCAATAATGTATTCGGGTTAATGATTTTTGTCATGTTCTGTTCACAGTACGGTAGGTAGAGCAATCGAATTGCGACTTTTAGTTTAGACGCTATTATTGAACATTTTTAGTACTTTACAAAACAGGTTAAAATGACGAATACGTTATTATTGACGCTTGGCCACCGTGGCAGACTATGGCATAAATTAACATCATCAGCGTGTCTTGGACCACAACTGGACTTGGGACTTCGCTAATTAACGCATTTTTAAATTCCTACGGCGTTCTTGCTTATATCTAATGCACAGTGGGCCTGCAGGCAAACCTCACAGCGCCCTCGCCCTGCCCATCGGTGCTTAGTTCATTCAGCCTTGCCTAAGTAAGTTGCGTTGAGACGATGTCGGCGCCAGTAATCTTAACCATTGTCAACAATGGACGGGCTAAATCATAGACACAAACGATCAACGTGTGATAATAAGGGTGTTATTAATTTAGTAAGTGATTAGTAAGCGGCATAATTTATGGTTGTATCCCAAATATGTTTCACTTGGTGCGTCTTTTAAACGCTGACCGGTGTCCAGTGAAATTTATACAACAGAATTATTAATAATGTCGATGTTGAAAGAGCTGTCCAGTAGATGAGGCGTCGTGTGTGGTCCCCGATAATGTATCTCTAAGATCAGATATGCTTGTGTTTTTTATAACTTGTTAGTGGATTGTCGATAGTAGTGTGACGACCACAAGCCTACGCATTGACATTGTCCAACTATAAAATCACAAGTCACGATAGATGGCATTTACCTAATTATCCAACATGTGGTTTAGTGATACTTTCATAGCGTTTGGGATTTGAGTAAACATCGAAACATAATTATCATTACATCGTCACGCAAGGTTCCTTATGTGGGTGGCAGAATACACAGAATACTTACACATGCTTCGTAAACATTCATGACATTCTTTACACTTCTAGTTGATAATTATTTTATATCGTTTGCGATTTTCAAAAACAACAAAATATTACTCACGTTGCAGAATAGATTATCGAAATTATTTGCTTATAAATATGCTACTAATATCTCATCACAATGATTGTAATATTTATCTTTACCAGACAGAAATCTTTCATCAGAATGCGTGAACATTTAATCCACAGTAAACTGTTAAAAATGTCGCGTAATTGTAGATTAGCAGCTTAATATTCACTCTAGATTTCTAGAACATCATGGAAAAGTCGTGGACATACAGAACTGATATAGTTTTCTTTTACGACTATAGGGACAAATATCTCAAGAACATTTATCTATTCGCTTTGTGGAGTTGAATGTCCAAATCGCATCTAGGCCACCATGCCTTTGAAACATACTTTGTTATTAAACTTGTTATTGATATTCCATTGCGTAGAAGATATATCTTGTTTGTGAAGATACTGTTGTTTGTTGAAATTCATGTTTTTATGAGTTTATTTGTGTCTTACATTGTTGCCGAGTGGCCTTTTAATGGGTGTGTGACCCCAGGGGGCTTTGTTTATACGTTTGTAGAACATACCTACAGTTAACTATACTAATATATGGTAGTGAGGTTGATATACCATAGAGATATATTTATGTAATGTTGTTATTTCAAATTTTTTGTTAACAGCGCTGAATCATTTAAAATTTTAAGTAAAATACTCGAAATAATTGCGATAGATAGGTATTTGTGATTCACTTTGCACCTTGCTTGTTGCATGTATGTATGTTTTTTAAAATACTGACTGTTTCCTTATGTTTCTCTTGGATATAACCTAATACAGATATCTTCTAAAATACGTTCACTGTATAAAATAATGTTTAATATTATTTTTATGTAGCAGGTAGGTAGGTAGGTATATGTTATGTTACTTTATGTAAAATTCGAACAGTATCTTATAGTGTTGAGGTACTTTGATGCTATGAGCTATAGTCAAAGGTACGTTTTAGAATTCGAACTCAGATATCATCAGATGCAGAAACTGATCTGCAAAATACTACGCTATCACACTGTAAGCGTAAAATACTATAAATTAAAATAAACGACATCAGAAAACAACACGACTCTTATACGTATTATGTGTTAGGGATAATATGAAACATTACATATATGTATTAAATTAATCGTGTCCAAGGCCTAGGCTCATTAACACACGTATGCCATATTTTTCAAACGTTACAATTACATGTAAATGTAAGGATAATTGTGACAAAACATTGTTAAAACCGCTGAAACTATCTGAGTGTTACCGCAAATAAGTGTATTTACCCGAATTGAGCCGTCGACGTGCCGCGAAGTCACGTAGGAGCTAATGTGCCCGACATGCGCAGTCTCAGCAGATTTGAGCGGACACGTGACTGCTGAGAAACGACGCCACGCGACACGCGCATGTGTAAAGTTACCACACTTTCTGAATTGAGTGGGACAAACTTCCTAGTAGCAAATCGTCCTAAGTGTACCTAAATCTATTGTCACCATTTTAAATCGTCCCTCTGCTTGCATGATAAGTGTTCGTTGATTGTTATTGCTATGTGAAAGGCTTGATGTTAAACTTTCAATATATTTATTTATTTATTTTGGACTACCAACATAAGAAACAGCATATATAGTTATAAAATGTACTTTGTTTAAGGACATAGTTCACTGATCTTACACTTATATATTTTTGATTGAATATCTTTCCTTATTTTTAAATGTTTAGTTATTAAAATTAAACTAGTATGTGACCGAACACATAAATGATTAACCGAAGTAATATAAAAAAAAAGAAACATCTCGCCTTAATCCCCGAAAAGGTAGGCAGCGAAGTATAGCACACATCCACGTTTACTTTTCCAAATTAATAAAATATGATGTAGGTATGTAGGTACATATACGACTTACAATACGAACGTTAACAATCCGTCCACACAGGTTTGCTAAGTAAACTGGGTTATTAAATAGTCATATTGATTATAAATAGACATTCAACAAATTGTGCAACGATATCCCGTGTCATTGTTGGCGAGTGTTGTCATGCTGAATGCATGAGTCATGCGCGACCTCAGCGCGTGCGCGGCCGCACCAACTATGCGCCGTGTCTATGTCTACAAGCACTCAGCCCGACCGCAAGCACGCACACACCTATCCACGTATAACGACCTACGGAAATACCGCACGTTTGCAACCGGCCGCGGAATTTTCGCGAAACGTTTAATTCAACTCAAATTGGAATTTTAAATGTAGATTAGAAGTGGGGCGTTTGAACCGTTTCCATAGAAACGATGTATGTTATACCTACATGTATGGCGCATTCAAATGTTTGGACGTTTTGATCGTGTGCGTCATCAAATTGAGTGTGTACTGGGAATGCGATACGAATATCCGAGAAGTCGTTATCACTTGGTTTATGTTATTTAAAAATACATTTTTATGTATTGCGTTATTAATTCAATATCCGGATACTCTTATCTCCATTTTGCCTTTATTCGGTAGTTCCCAAAGCATATATTATGATATATAAGTAAATACTTTAGTACATGGTATTTAGTGATGACGTATTACAAGTTCGAAAGGTGTTAAACAAATCAATTGATAGATACAATATCTTTTTACAACATAACTATAAAAATTACCAGGGAATTATTTTTCTTTTGCCTTACGTCTTATGTCTTATGTTTAAGGTGAACAAAAAAAATATTAAAACATCGCTAATCAGAACGTTAATGACCTAGCATTCTAGTTGTATAGCATTTTAAGTGTCTAGTAAAGTTAGTTATCTCGCATGTTACTTACTTAACACGTTAGCAACATGTGGAGAGTAAAACGCTTAGTGGGCCAGTTATAGTAAAAGCGTTATCGTGAACGAGTGTAGCGGGAAATATATCATAAACAAGTAATCAGATTCTCAGATTCAACTGACAATTGTCTCGACTGAACGTTACTTCGCTACCGGAACTTTTTATGAGTGTGAAAACTTCAAGGCGCTGTGAGCCGTTCTTTCGACGTAAGATGCATCATTTAGATTGGAAGTGTAAATAAAATACATAGTTGAAAGCATCGTAACACGAGAATTGTTATAAAACGAAACAAAAATGCATATAAAACTTTATAAAATAATATCTAGTTCTATCCTAAAAGAATAATAAAATCTTGTAGATTTAAAACTAAATTTATTAAAAAAACTCGTAATATTTCAATAGATTACTCCTTGGTCGCATATACTCTTATAACATAAGTGGTGAATCGTGGGAGTGTACTGTGCTTGCCGACCCCTTCGGGGAAATACAGGCGTGATGTAACGTAATGTTAACTCGCGATAACGACCAGCCAAGTCGCTCGTGCCGGATCTAAACGTGACGATGTGAAAATTCAAAGGAATTGTACACCGGTTTTTTTACTAATATTTTTATCTGGCTGCGCCGTCGCGATGACGTCATTCGCTGATTGAGCTAATTACGAATGATGTAACATCTGACGACTCAGTTGTAATAGTATTTAGATTTTAAGCTACAGTTTGTGGGATTTACGTTTAATTATAATGTATTTTATTGCACACCATATATGTAGGTAACCAAACGAGTCAGACGTCCGGGATGTTACAAATGGTGGTGTTATCACTAATCAGCGTTTCCATCCAACAACTACCTCTGTTAGAGCAAGAGAAAGTAGATGGGCAGTGTTTCTACTTGATTCTCAATAGACTTGAGATCATATGTCGCTTCAGGTGTTAGCAGTCTTCCCAGCTCTTCACTCGTCGAGTTTCTTTAGGTGGTGCCGATAGTTATGCTGTTTGTCAAAGGGCATGCTTTCGGCTGTATGCATATTAGCTACTTATGTTAAGTACACATTTCACTTGACGTTGAATTATTACTATAAACAACAATAAAAAATTTTACTATAAAAAAGAGTAAAAATGAAAAAATGATCCATATGATATGATTTTATATATAAATGTAAAAGATTAAGGGAATATAGTTCTTGCAAGTACCTACATGTGATGCTGTACAAATGTAAATTATTATCAATTGACATCCGATGACGCGAGATGTAATGACGTCATCACAGTGTACTTCCCGCCTCGATATTCAAGTCACTATCTTCATTTTACATGGCTTACGTATATGATTCGTTAATAATTTTCGGTGTTTTTTTTGTCTGTGTAGGATCTTTTAAGGCATTCTTGCCTCGGGGCAATGGGGCAATGCAATTGCAATGGGGCAATTAAATGCTTTCGATTTTTGTTTACGTCATTACAGGTTTGAAATTCTATGGAACGGTTGATTTTGTACAAGCTAATCGCATGTATGGATATTTTGGTGGCTTCTGACCTATCCGAGCTCCTTTTTCAGCTCCTATTCCAGCGACGTCACTGAGGAAACTTAGAAACTATCCCCTATAAAAAAGACCGATCTGAACGAAGCTCTCATAACATTGTCACGCTTAATATGGGACTATATATGAAATCAAATTCTGTATACGTAATTGGAATAGATGGACTAGAAGGGAATTCTATTAGCACCTGCGTAGATACGATAATTGCAGTTAGTCAAGAAAACCTTGAACCGGTCGCGTGTGACGTCACGGAGATAGCTCGTCTCAGGCATCACGCGATGTCCCTATGACGCAATGAAACCACTGACATTCGATTTGGAATGACGCGCGCGTGACGTGACAATCCGGGACGTATTAGAACGCCTGTGACTAATACTATGCGTCAGGTTGTAAATATTTTTTTAATTACTAAAGGCAGGCCGACATGAATATTATTGAGTCAGATTTATTTAGAAAAGGGAATTATTTTTTCGTTTTTAATTTGTCATTTAATCAACATAATCGTTTTAGCTCGTACAGGTTCACGGTCGGTTGGATTTGGAGATTCCCCGAAAGTCCTTACATTTAATGGTGCTCTGCTGTTCGGATTTAACAATAATTTGCAGCTTACTTCATATCTATATGACTATGCCTTTATTATTTATTAAAACATCTGAAGGGAATCTTGTAAATGCATAGATTATAATCAAATTTTTAGGCACTAAAAGACAGCCAGACAAATTGGTGGGAATTGGTGGGAAGACACGAAATATATTCTTTTATTGATTTAACTGCCTCGTTGGTCGTGTACTTTGCAACTTCGACTGCCGAACGGGAGCTCCTGGGTTCGATTCCCGGGTCGGACACTACTTAATTTTCTAATTTAGGTTTTCCAGTAGTGGCTTGGAGTCTGGATACGTGCCCGGTGTATGGCAATAGACTCAAGACCTATTCCATAGTGGGACGTAAACGTAACTGGTGGAACGTGGGAGTGTTCTACAATCCTCTGGGGACCTCTTGGGGGATTACAGGCGTGATATTACGTTTATACTGGTCTTTAAAGATAGAGGTATTTGGCACTCTGTGCTCTCTGCCTACCCCGCAAGGGACTTGTAGTGAAATATGTATATTGTGTTTGTTGTACAACAAAGAATAACTGTATTCTATTACATCCTCATGTTATGAAGGAAAACGCCGGCGGGAACAACAAAAGGAAGCCAATCGGAAAAAAAAACACGTGGATATATAATAATAACATTGTATTAGCTTATATATAAATTATTACCTATGTACTCATCCTTACTAAGCATGTATAATCAATATTTAATATGGCAATAATAATGTATGTACTAGCACTTTGAAGGTAAACGAATATAAGCTTGTTTTAATTACATTATCTCTTACAGAATCAGAATCAGATATCATCATCATCGTCACCAGCCTATTCCCATCCACTGCTGGACACAGGCCTTTCCAATAGCACGACATAGAGCTCGATCTTCAATTCCTCGCATCCAACCGGTACTGGCCACTTTGCGTATATCGTCACTCCAGATATTAGTGACATCAGCATTCCTTTGAATTATTTAATGACGGGAATGAATCATATATTGAGTATAATGACGCCGTAAGGTTCAAAAATATAAGAATGGTGCGTTTAAAAAAGACGTCTGCTCCACTTGGGCATTATAAAGATTTATTCAATTTTATCAAGTGTTAATAGAAGCTGTGACTAATGCCACCCTTTACGTTGACTAGTAATTAGATGAATTACATTTTATCTTCAATTACCATGCAAATGTACGGATTAATAGGCTATAAATTGAAAAGGCCAGTTAAGTAAGAATATAATTTGAACTGTACACAGATACTCACATGTTTGTAAGAAAAACAAATCGACAGACCCGCAGGATGAAGTTGCTTGAAATGTATAATTCATTACATAACATTATATAACATCAGGGCCTTTACGTCCCTCATGGGGTAGGTAGAAATATGTTGTACGCCCAGATTAAACCAGACATGTTATACGGTGCAACATAAAGAAATTGAATGTACGCTACAAAGTCTAATTCCATGGTAGGTATATTACTTTTATTGCATCAATCCTATGATAAATACATTAAATCGATTCGTGTAACTATAAAACATTACCTAAAAGCATCAACTCACCTTTCTTATCACAGGATCATTATTAGGGACGTATATCTATGCATTAGCTTATTAAATGCTGCTCGTCGATAAAGGGTTTTCCCATGAGCGGAGTGCTGTTTTTCTAACAAGGTACGTGCATACATCTGTCGGTTTTCTAACCCGTTAGAAGGCCCGCCACCCAATCCCACGGTCATTTGTGTTCATTTGGCGATTCCTGTGATGTTATTTTAGCTGCCGGCTAAGCGGCAGCGGTGTCGGCTTACGTAAAGGCGGCCGGGTACTGCCGGTGGCGCCGAGTTTTGCGAGCCTCGCCAAATATTTGTGACCGACACGCTGAGAGCTAATGATTTACATGTGTCTTGAATATTTTTTTTGTGCACTTTCAAAAACTGTCGGCCTAATGTGTGTCGCACATTTTCGTTTTACTTTTACACGCCGACAGTATTAATTGCCAACAGTAAATTGTATTATTAGAAGACCCGAGTTGTCTATTTTTTTTGTCATATGTAAGTATAAGCTGGCTTTCCTTGTGTTTAACTTGCTTTTAACTTCTTTCCTTGTGACTAACGTCCTGTCCTTGTAATTAACGTGTATCGTGTGTGTTTTTGTTATACTTAAGTCATGATTAAAAAACTATTTTGTTAAGACTTTTCCCTTCTGAATTAGCTAGGGATTTTATATTTACCTACATGTTTATTGCATCGGAAACTCCATAGCCCATATTAGCGTTGATTTATATACACAAATTATTGTTAACCAGAAATATTAACGTTCGTAATTTGTATACAGTATGTACCTAAATAATATATATTGCAATTGCAATTAATTTATCTCAAACTTAAACATGAGTTTCCCTATTTATCAATTTCAAATCTACGAAGAAGTTCTACAGAATTCAATATTATCCCAGGCATTGATCTGTTTGCGATTTCTTGGCTATGGTTGCCAATGAATTGTTATAACGGTTGTACTTAATGGTTATGGTCATAGTCAACAGAACATTAAACAAGCATTATTAACAATTGACACTATCTTTTCGGCATCTTGCAAGGTAGAAGACACTCGAAAAAACAATGAGCCATAAAAACAATGCTTCCAACAACTGACACGTGTTCACGAGCAGTTTTCCTCAGAAGTGTAATGATAATGCTGATTGACGTGCCGTAAAAACAGGTACCGAGGCGAGTGCGGCTTTTTCATAAAGGTCGTTACAGACGGAGCTGTAAAATATTACAGCCATGCATATAACATTATATTACAGTCGTTTATATATTCTCCACAGCCACTCTTACGTGACTGCACACGTAGCAATATTATATATCTCTTTATAACATCGTCAAAATAATACATGAACACGTATAGGTAATAACACATCTCGCTATATCTGCACACACAATGACCGCAAAGATACAATTTACAGCATAGCTGTTGTCTGTAGTAGTTTGCGATATTTTGTAGTTCCGTCTGTGATGACCTTAATAGCGCGTACACTTGTAAACAAAAGCGGTTGGCGCAGAGACAGTTACCCGTAGTTGCTGGGGGTGGGTGTCGAGACGGTACAATGGGGCGCCAATTTTTTGCCACGCTCCAGGGATTACATTAGACAGTCGCCGCTGAGAGGTGACGGTACAGTGGAACCGACAAGTGTTTCGATGACGGGTAGGTAAATGAAGATTAGTAATTGTTATCTACTTCGTCGGAAATGTCTGTAGCATGGCGTACTAAAATTAACAGAGTGTGCAGCGATATTAGAGTAAAAATATTCTTGAGACATTTGTTACTCATAAGAGTGGTATTAAATAATACAGTTTGTTAACTACTTATGAACTATGTTTATTTGTAAGTACTTGTTGGATATCTGCGTCAGTTAAAGAAAATTATTACTAAGATCGAGGGAAATTATGAAAAATTTCACTGTGTTTGTTGTGTTTATATAAAAGGTACATTTATTTCGCTTTGTCAGAAGTTATTGTTGAAACTTTTACCACTAATAAATAATGATCCTTTTAATTAATTTATTTACATCACGATCATTATATTATTTAACTAGGTCCTTTACGTATCCCTTTACCCTTACAACCACCCAGTATCAGACCTATTTCGTCAATATGGTGAGCCTTCGTTTTGTATAGGTAGATAATATTTTATTAAAAAAAAATTTATGCTTATCAGGATTTCCTCAATTTCCTCATGGACAACAACGAAGATATTTCATTGTACGTTTTTTACAACGCAAAATGCCATTCATAGAAAGCACCGAACGCAAACTGACTTCCACATTTATTGAAACTCGTCAATGTTGCAATTATATTAAATTTACAAAACGATGAATTTCAAATGCGTGTAATTACAAGAATTGCAAGGTAAACCGACGAATCTTTTGTGTGATTTTGTGGTGCTTTTGAATAATACTCGTATTGAAGTACAATATAAGTAAGCACAGTAAAACTTGTCTTCAATACACCATGAAAATATGTATACAAAGAGATTATAGCATTCTGTTCAACCGTAACTGTTTTAATACCACATACTAAATTCAAAATCCTTTTGCGTTGACATTAGCGTACACGTGCCGGCGAGCTTCTATGGTATTCGGCTTCGCTTTTGAGTTTCGGCGTTGTAAAGGACGTGCTAGAAACCATAAAAATATTTAAATGGTACTTTAAAAAGAACGGCTGCAGGCTCTCGATGTTGAATGGTTAATGATCTGCGAAATAAAAGTTTCATTTTACAACACCAACTCTACATTTTATGAGAGCTCATCATAAATTATATTTTGAGGTATTTTAAAATTGGAAACTTAAAGTCTTTGTTATGTCACCGCGATTTTATGGTTGGTAAGGGGACATAATTACCTCAAACGTATATTTTGTTAATGTATTTTCTTTTACCTGTTACCGGCAAATTTGAGTGTCATTTGAAACATTTTTTTTTATTCCCAACCCGTTTGTGTCACATTTATTACACGGTATTTAATGTTTTATATTTCGATGCAATTTTTATTGTACATTCATAAAGCGCTTTTATTGCCTTACACGCACTTAAATTCCAACTTTGTTGCCGGTCAAGCTGTGAAAATATTTGCGTCTGAATATTAACTGTCTCGGTGACTGCTTCGTTCGATTAGAAGTGCGATTGTTGATCAAAAGGCCCTGTGTTCGATCTACAGATCGAATAAAGTATTATTGTGATTTTTTAACTTGGAGTTCTCTATTTGTACAGCAATAGAGTCATTCCCTCCCCTACCCGAATCTCAATTCCCTAATGGACCGTATAACGTAAAGGTTGAGAAGTGGGAGTACTACACTCCTCTGCCAATACCTGTAGGAAAATACTAGCGTGATCTTATTTTTTGAAATGTTAAAACGATAAATATTACAGGAACTTCAGTAGCATATTATAGAGAGTTCTAATTCCCTTCAAATCCAGTGTAAGTAGGTCTCTGATAAGGTGGTAATGTAATGGATGTGTGGTGTCAAGTTATGCCGGTGGTATGACGGTTTGTTTACATTTTTGCGTTTTCGCATGACGCAAGCATCTGAGAATGGATTGAGAGTTCTAATTCAGTGTGTGC
>DWFO01000185.1:0-24195 GCA_018246595.1 Mimoniades nurscia nurscia
GACAATGTCTGGTCTACTGCTAGTACACACTGGTCAACCTTAGGCACATTGCGACTTATCACAATTATTATTAAATTAAAAAAAACTTAACAGCTATTAACAAAATCTGAATAATCTACGTGATTCTATGTTACACAAGGAGTACGTTACTCTTTTTTTTGTAACGATTGTTGTAATAATTGAGTCACAATATCAAAATTACTTCAAAAATGTCGCTTAATCGGTTTGTTACTGGTGCACTGACCCTATATGTTTTTCAGATCTCTATTATAAATAATATGTACAATTTATTTTCCATTTCTGGTGCTGTTGGAGGAGATCTCATTATAAGCAGAAACATTATACCTACATAATTTATTTTGTATGATTTTTTTATATTATAATTTTGTCTATGCGCAAAATTGTTAAATAAGATAATTTGTTTCGTATTGTCTGCATTTTAATTGTCTCTGTAGACGTACGAAAACAACAGAATCACACACATTCATAAATATCCCCACTACGAATTCGTTGCTATCCGGGAGCTCATAGAGAACCTCTTAATCAGTGTGAAACTAATCAGACAACACATTAAAAATAGACATTTAAATCCGTATTTGCAGAAACGTCGATATCCGAGTTCTTCAAGGCAGAAAATCAAACGCTGCTATCACTGGGTAGTGAACTAGCCGCTAACTGTAAAATTAATGCCTAATTACGCCAGTGGTTAATCGTTGTAATCAATTCCATCCGGCCCAGAGCAAACAACGAGCGAGCCGAGATCCCATTTCGACATTTATTTTGTAATTACACAGCATCAACAATGCATAGACACGACCGTTTATTATTCCAAACGCACGTTCACACTGTACGTAACAAACGGGCTGACGTTAGTTTTCGTATGTACATGTTACTTCATCTAACTGCTTAATAAATAAACTGCATTATTTACCGTTTTTATATTCACTATCGCCCTCTATTCCAATACTACAGAAGATCGAAGAAGATTTAGTTGTAATTGTTGGCAATACACCATCTTTTACAATAAATGGGGTTTAGAAGCGCCTGTTGAAAATTATGTTGAATATTCAAAGGTTGTATCGGGCATGTCTACTCATTATTGGGTCTACAAAAAAATAAGTATCAATGCTGTAAGCGAATGGTTCATGTAAGATACGTGACTATGATACCAATATTTAGTTACGCTACGTGTGTATGTTATATACTGTACTTAAGTAATTTTATACATATAATGTAACCTTAACTGTGCACGCGCATGATCTATCTTTTTTTACTCTATGACGCGTTATTGCCTTGATGCGAATGGTTGTTAAGTGTACATATTTGCAATCAGATTCGATAATAAACTGCAATTACATACCTTATAACTATCATTCATTGTTCGTTGGCCGTGTTGGTTGCAAACGTGATTGCCGATCGAAAGGTCCAGTATTCAAATCGTGGGTCGGACACGGTTTCGTTGATTTTTCTAATTTAGATTTTCTAGTTGTGGCTCGGGGCCTGGAATGTGCCCGGTGTATTGCAGTAGACTCACCACCTATTCCATAGTGGGACGTAAACGTAACAGGTGAAACGTGGGGGTGTGCTACTCTCGTCTGCCTAACTCTTTGGGGATTTCACGCGTGAGAATGTTCTTTTACCTATTGAAAAATGATACCTACCTATTTTATGCTAAAAAACTTATCACAATTTTATTGTTCCACTGTTGGACAAAATACTTTTTTGTTCTTGAAACGAACATATGTTCGTGAACCACTTGTGACTGCTATATAGCAGTCACAAGTGGTTGCCGTCACCTGTGGACATCTGCAATTCGCTTCAAACAGCAATATATGAAAAGAACTGTTAGCGTAAGTTAAAATTGTATTACATTGAGAAAATACACCGGATATCAGTAGCGGGTTCATTTTTAATTTCATTCATTTTCATAATTTATTCTAATATCATAGAGGAATCGTATCTCATGTTATATTTCGATACATAATTAACCCTAAAATAAATACAACATGATTGGAAATGATTATTGACGCTTATACATAGATACAAGCAACACTACATGGATCGTGTGGACGTCGTAAAAAATTGGCATATCATATAACGAATGGTGTTAGTAAAAACAGAAATATTTATTGAGACGCTTAATAAAATAAAGTTTAATTATATACATACACAATAATATAACGGTGCAATAAACGTATATAAAATTTACAACCGACAATTAAACCAGTCGTAATAAAGCAGCAAGTCGGGCCCAGCCTTCTTTGGCAACTAGATCTCGATCCGGCAATCCGAATCTCAATTAACTTACTAAGTTCGCTTCTAATACTAGCAACTATAGTTATTTACGCTGTAGACATAAATTCAATTACATTACGCCCGGTAAATAAATTACAATTGTATTTCGTTATGAATATGCGCCGAGTTAACTTAGCATCGTTAGTGAAAGAGCACATTACACCAGTATTTAATGGATTTACTTAGTGAAACCTTCACGCAAGTTCGACCACCTTTAATATACAAGGGTATACTTTAAATATGTAATTAAGATAATGGTATGTCAATTAGTATAAATACGACTTTGGCTACCTCCTTGGTCTAGTGGTTGCAAGCGCGATCGAGTAAAATATTATTGCGTTTTTCTAACGTGATTTTCCCCGTAGTAGGTAGGAGGTTGGTTTCGTGCTCGGTGTATGACAATAGACTCGTCTCCCGTTCGATGGAACGCTTAACATAAAGAGTTGAACGTGGCAATGCTACACTCTTCTACCTGCCCTTTCGAGGGAATAGAGGCGGGAAGGCGACTGACTAAGGCGTGATGTTTCCGTTCATAAAGTGAATTTAATATCCGTATGTTCTTTATGGCAAAATACCTAAAATAATCGTATTTGGAATTCGACTTTACATAGGTATATTGTACATTTTTTACATGGCAAAAAGGCAGACGGGTTATCTATGGTAAGGGGTTATTATAGTCTATGGCCAATTTAAAAACTAGAGACGTTGAAAAGAGGATACGAGTGTTGAGGAGGAAGATTATATCGCAATAGTAATAAAATAAAAAAAAAATAAAGCTCCAACATCAAATAAGTAACCACAACTGAGATCATTAGGCGCGTCAGCTGACGTGGCTTAACTCTCACGTTGCATGTTAAACTTCTATGTAACTGTACATTGATTATCAACAAGCGGAGCCCCGTCGACCGCCATTACCACCTACACACAAGGGTATTGTCTGACGAAATCATTAGCATCTACAAACGAAGGTGTGTCTCGGGTTGATACAGTACAACTTACTACGCGGCTCCTTTTTTGAAAAGTCTACGTCTACGCGTATATTGGCCGCTTGGCAATACATTTTTCTTATGTAAAAGTCTAGTAACTAAACCGACATATGAATGAGTACGTAGACACTAAGTATAAAAATATTAGGCTATCCCCAGGCCGGCCCCGTAAGGAAAGGAGCGTGATGATATCATAAAAGTTTTATTCTAATTAAACGCAACGCCTTCATTACCGCTGCTCTCTTACTAGTCGCTAATTGTTTCAATACCTAACCATTAATAATACCCAAATAGTGCCTCATGTCAATCGTTGCTTCCAGACCGAGTACCATAGACGATAGTACCCAATTCCTTACCCTACAATGACCACTAAAATCACATATTACACGTGTGTAAGCGTTATCGAAGCGATATCCAGTGCTCGCGGTCCAAGGTGACGTCATAGCCGAGCGTTTAATGGACAAATGGATACGGCGCGTGAGCTCGGCCGCAGCTGTAATTTTAACAAGCATTCAACCAATCTGAATGGATAAAGGAGATCGAGCCAGTTTTACATCAACTAAAAAGCATGCATTAAACACGTATAAGTCTGAAAAAACACGCCAACTGTTTGGCAGAAGGGTGTGGCGCTCCCATTTTGCACCAGTTATACGTCCCATATAATTATAAGTGAGTGTCAATACATAAGCGGGCATAAATACAATTTCACGCTGTTACGAGAAATTTCACATTAGTAAAAGCGAGTAATATTTTGCCCGAACCCGGGATCGAACCCAGGGGCTCTTGCTCAGCAGTCGCGTTTGCAGCCACTAAGTCAACTAGCCCCAGTCATAACAGATCTCTCCATTATATACGTGTACACATAGTAAGTTGTATATATGTGACAGAGAAAGCTTCTGGCATTCTAAATTATTAAAAAGCGTGACTCACTCATGTTATTCGTAATAGACCTTTTGTAATCCTTTCTCTTCATTTTGGGCCTAACTTGTAATGTTAGAGTTGATTTTATTAAATAAATACTTTTTTGTACTCTTCGATCAGTTCAACATAATTATGCGATCTAAAAGAAAGAGATGTTTCTTAACACGGTCACGCCTACACGCTACTGTTGAAATTGTTATTAAAGTTATTTGATAAATCATAATATTGTAAAAACAAAAAATGTCCATGGGTTGATAAACCAGAACGGATGAAATCCACATGTAGCTTAAAACATATCTTGATAAATTGGATAATAAAAAGTAGCTATGAAAAAAATACTTCATTTAAATCCGGTGGCTGTGATAATACCGACATATAGACAAAGGTTTTAAACGTGTTGCACTCTCCTAACAGGCGCACAAGTTGACACTAGATGCTTTCTACCTACCCCATAGCGAACTTGGCGTTAAGATACGTATGTATGTATTTCAACAATCCACTCAAAAGAGGTCAGATTAACTCTGTAGGGTCAAAGGTCATCGCACTAACGCACTGCAATGTCATAAATGCACGCCCTTATTTCGTAACAATGGTTAACTGAGCAGTTAAGTATATCAGATAAGATTAAACAACTAGTTAAAGTGGGAATTCCACTCGCAGCCGCGTTGGACTACGAATCCCGGCACGGTAAGTAAGTATCGTCGTGTAAGCGCTACGTGTTTTTGCAACATAACATTTATATGCAAACGTAACGTTGTTATTTTCTTTAATTAAATCCGCTCGGCCGGCGTCTATAATTGATATATCAAAATTCTGGCCTTGATATGCGACTTTTTGCTGCGAGCGTGTCTGGCTCTGGCCGGGGGCCGCTGAGGCCCCGCGGTAGCGTAACGCTGTTGCTGTACCTGTCTGTGCCTACATCGCGATTCGAACAACGATAATAAAACATATTCGACGTGTAGCCATTGAATTGAACTGTTGTGATAGTAATAAACAATATTACAATTATTATTAGTGCCTGGAAACAAACGTATTATTTACTATTAAGCATTTTGTATACGTATTAAAACGAAACGACTGCCTCGTTGGTCGTGTTAATTGCAAGTGCGACGGCCGATCGAGAGGTTATGGGTTCTAGTCCCGCGTCGGGCGCTATTGGATTTTTCCAAGTAGATTATTTAATAATGAATGAAATTGGCGAATAGATATGTGCCAGATGTATGGCAATAGACTCGCCACCCGTTCTATGCCGGCACGTAAACGCAACTGGTGAAACGTCGGAATACACTACACTCCTCTGCCCACCTCTTCGGGAGTTATAGGCGTGATGTTAAATTGAAATTATGCCTAGCATTCGTTAATGCACCTGCTCCAATAAAACACCTGTTATCAATTTATACATTTTTATACACGCTCGCGTAAGTAGGTGGTGGTCGGTGTTGAATTTCGTCTGGTTCGTAGTTCGTTCAAAATAAAGTTTGTTATTGTTATTGTCGCCGTAAATACTCGCATGTTATTATGATACACACACATCGCTATAACTTAACGATGATTATTATCTTTCATCAGTTACGTGCCGGATAAATTTGTCATGTTTTCGGAATAGATCTACCAGTTTCATATCTACTTAACCGAAGAAAACACATATCCGGACTTCGAGACACTATTAGAAAATCCAACAGTGCCGGGATTCAATCCGGGGTTTGGAACACAGGACCTCTCAATAGGCAGTCGAAAGATCGACGAAGCAGTCAAATTTAGTTTATTACTATATCATTTAATAAGAATTGTAAGAAACAGAAGCCTATATAGAAAGGTCGAGTGATTTACTAAAGAAAATAAACATTTTTGACGTTACCAGTAATGTACATTCAAATTGTAACTTCCCGGCAAGCAGACACGTCAAACTCCATAGAGACTTTACGCAGGATTCTCTTAAAAACACAACATTACTCTAAAAAAACAACATATTTACCTACGTGAATAATTAAATGCTTTATTGTTTCTCAGAAACATGAACCCTTACGATATTTCTATCTAATCACTAATACGGTGTTTAACAAAACGTGTTTCATGAGGGCCTCTCAAAGAATCAAGACGAGTAGAATCAGAACCACCCCGAAAACGACCGACCGAACGAATGAATGAACGAAACCAAAACCTAAACTGCACTCAGCTGTCTTCTTCATTCATCTTCTTCATCGTTAGACTATCGAAATAAGCACAGTATTCAACGCAATGTAATTCGCGCTTTCTTACACCGTTCTAATCTTTGTAGAGCCACGCTCCATCGTCCTGGTTGTCCTTGCGAAACGATTTTTCAATCCAATCGAAGACCTTCACGACGGCTCGAACAAAAAATCTTCGTCCGACCGGTTGTCAGCTAAGCCAATATTCGACAGAACGATCCGATCCAGCGAATACAAAATGCTGCAATATGCCGTTCACATGTGAGAGAGATTAGTGTGAATTATATATCAATAATCATGAACACTGTTATAACTATTCTACCTCATATTCTAATAAGATTTATAGCTGAACATTAATTTAATATATAGGAAAATGTACGTAGACTTTGACCTAGTTTCGTACAGTAATCAGTGTAGCATATTGGAATATAAAAAATGTAGCTAAATTTAAAGTCAATATACGAGCATAAAACATGTCGTAAACGTGTATACGAATACTAAATGACACAGTTCGAAATGCTAACAAGACGGGTTACTATGCAATTCTAAGGTAAAATCCAAATCCAAGTAATATAGGTAAGACTTATGAATGATGTCCTGGTAAAAGGCACAAGCAAGGTTATAGATATATGGAATTGGTATCGTATATAATATATCATATTATTAAAATTCGTGCCAGGTACAAACGGGCATTATGATAATCATGCACTAAATCGCGGCATCATTATATCTGTACTAGACAGCAGACACCGTTAGTTTATGCAACACTCGAATGTATTGAACAATACAGCACGTACAAGTACAAAGAGCTTTCTGTAATACCTGCTCGCAACACTTATCCAATATTATGTAAATGTATGTATATTTGATTAAGGACACTTATTCGATTTATTTTGCAAATAAATTCCATTCACAGTGTTTTGTATATAATAAAAATGTTTACGAGGAAATTGCTTTACCTTGCTGTCATTGTGTGTTCGCAATGAATAAAATAATAAATAATGAAAGGAACGTGCAATACCTTTTTTAGGGAAGTTGTTGTATTATGAGGTTGAAATTATGCTCAAAACTGATGCTTTTAATTTTTTTTAATTACCGATATAGTTATTGTCTGAAGTAAAACACTTCAGTACGCGAGCGTATACCCAAACAAACGTAAAGGACGAATGAGGGGCGGGGGTGCGCACCCTTCTCGTCACGTGACGTGCGACCTTCAGGCGGCGCACCGACCTTGAGGCGCTCGCCCCGCGCGGGTCAGAGGTGAATGCACGCGCCGCCCCGCACCCGCGCCCCGCTGCCTTGCCGCGGCCCCCGACTCATGCCACTCACCTCAAACTATCCTCCACACCATCGCACCACCTCAGGCGCCGCCGACTTTCGCCATCATCCCGACCTCGTGCACCCTCCCTCTTCGAACAGGTATCCGCGACGCGACACACCTTTCCCATAAAATATCACACGACAAGTTTATTGACATCAAGTCACTCCAACGATTGCGCAAATCTTACAATTCTCGTACAATTTACACTCATCCACTGACGGTGTCCGTAAAAAACACTTTTTGTAGAAAATGTACTGTCTCTTCACTCAAAAAATACTTCTTAATAAGAAAAACATTGAACACAACGCTTGAGTTTTACTGCCGATTTTCCCATGTCCTCTCACCTCCGCAAAACAAAGCGGAATAACTTGCTTTGAGTTCGTTCGAGTCGAGTTAACTGACATCTCGCCTCGCCAGTAGAAACCATAAACAAACTTGTTTTGATGCCATCTAGCGATACAGTTTAGTACTCTTCAGGATTTAAAACTTGTACTAATTATTACAAATCAAATAAAAAATTTATTTTCTACTCTTTTTTATAATAATTAATTCAAAAAACGATTCTGTTTAGATTAAGTTTATTACAAATTAAAAAATCATATAATGTTATCTTTGACATTCCATTTTAAATGTGTTATTTTGACATGCACGTCATTTAGTAAGGCAGAATGTTTCCAAAATCTTCGCTTATAAACATTGTCTCAATCAAAGTCAAAATTATCAAACTGGAAACTAGAACAGCTGTGAGATGTAATGGAATTGTAGTTTTTGTTGTTTTGTCTGTACATTAAACTAATTAGTTGAGTCAGTTATGTGTCAGCGATTTGGGCGTAGTGTGTTAGATTGTATATTACAATTGTGAATTTTTTGAGGAAGCATAAACGGAAAAACTGTAGTGAAATCCTTGAGAGTAGCGTCACTAATTAAATACAGTGGTTTACGAAGTATTCAAGGCTGTACTCATAAAGAGCAGTGCTTTTAGACTATTATGATAAGTACCAAGACATAATGGTTGAGGATAATGATCACGGTTACGGTAGGAGCCCGAATAAAAACATACTCCTTAAAATTGTCATTCTGGGAGATGGAGGAGTTGGAAAATCTTGTTTAATGAGTAGATTTATATCAAATCACTTCGATGACCACAACTTCCACACGATAGGAGTGGAATTCATGAACAAAACAATAGAAATTAATGGATCACCGTATACATTACAGGTAAGTTATATATGTTAAGGCTACAAGGAAAAACACTCGTAATATTATAAATAAATGATAGTTGTAATATTTCGTGTCTAAGTAGCCTGGTTGATATTTTCATAACCTTGGATATTATGAAACATATGACGCTATTGTAGTAATATATGTAAGGTATAAATTATAATATTTTCTCAAACCCAACATAAAAGTTAATGTTCAAGTTGGATATTCACATCAATATGAAGATTCAAAATAAGGATGTGGAATCACAAAGTAATTAAGCAACTAATAACCTACCATCTTGTAAGCTAATTATCATTTTTCGTTGTTCTAATACTTGCTTGTCACAAAGTTAAAAAATTATGAAAAGATTATGCCTCCATACACCAATCAAGGTCTTCTCAAGGTTCACTGTCCAAGTACAGCCTTGTACAAATATATGATATCATTGTACTCAAATATAGGATGTGATAGCACCAATTTTGTTGGCAGATTGTTTAACTTTTATCTAATAACTGAAATATTGCATTATTATGTAATATATTACAAAGTTACATGTATGTATTGTTTATAGTATGTTTTCCTATATTTCTAATTGTGGGTTAACACAATGGATATTTAGGATAATGTTAATGGATGTTAAGATATGTAGGAATATTTTTATTGACTGCCCATTGGTTGCAATGAGTTTGACAGCCAATCAAGTGGTGTTGGGTTCAATTCCTGAGTTGGGTACTATCATATTTTTCTAACTAATAATTTCCAGTAGTAGCTTGTAGTCTGGATTAATACCTGGTCTGGTATAAGGCAATAGGCTCACCCCCAATTCCATAGTGGGACATAGAGTGTAACAGGTGGATTGTCAGAGTGTACTAAGCTCCTATACCCACCCCGTTAGGCTTTTGGAAAAAACTGGTGCGAAGATTTAAAAACATACCTTTTAACATGCTAAAGACAGGACTTAATGGTACTTATAAAGAGAAAGCTAACTCCAGTAGAAGATTGAGGCTGACTAAAAAACTGGATTGTAATGATATGAGTATTTACAATGTAATGTAACATTATACTATATACACATTAAGCTGCAAAGAGGAGTGCAGCACACTTCCATGTCTCACCAGTTACATTTCAGTCCCACTATGGAATAAGTGGTGAGCCTATTGCCATACAATAGACACAATAGTTATAATGCATTGAATAATAAAATATATAGTAAGATTTGCTATAGCAGTTTCTAATTCGCTTGAGACAAATTTTGTTACCACACATTTTTTTTACTGTTTTTTTTACCACACACTTTTTTTTTTAAATAGTTATTTTTCATCAAATACACATCTGTGTATATGCAATAAATGTTAGTAAAACTTTTACACCACACTCACATTACTTTATTTAATACTTAATATATTAATAATATATTAATAAATATTTATAAATGAAAGGACTCATTGGCATTATAATGTTCTTGATGAATTTCTACTGTGAGAGTGAAAGGATTTTTTGCTTAAAAGTAATTACATTGGGGCTGTTGCATACTAATAAAAATTAGACAATGTGTAAAATATAATAAGGTAATGCAAGTCTGTCTACGATTGTATAATAACCATGTCTTTGTGATAGTTGTAGCACTAATATGTATGTTAACTACAGTCAGTAGGCAATTTTAGATGATATATGAATCTAAAATCGTACCTTTTTATATATAATATTGTATTCAACATTTGTATCTGTATTTGTATTCAACATTTACAGTACAATTTGTATTCAACATTTGTATCTGTGTGAACTAGAACAGATGTGAAATTGGTCAAGTGCAACTATTGTAATCGGATATTGCCTTGAGCTTCTACACGGCTCCATTGCCCTATTTGCCTACAAAGAGTTACTGTGCTGGTATATCATGTTTAAAATATACATTGACATTTGCTCCAGTAAATACATTTTATGTGTTTAGTCATTTACATCAACAGCAAACACGTACAGTCTAAAAAGGTTTGTTAAGTGTTATTTTGTGTTTCATTAAAGTCATGACTCTGGTGTGTATTATGTACACATATTAAGTATACTACTATTATAATTGTTACCATAACAACCCTTTTGTAAATGTAACATCACACCTGTAATCGCCAAAGAAGTAGGCAGAGGAATGTAGAACACTCCCATGTTTCACCACTATGGAATGGGTAATGAACATATTGCCATACACTGGATACCTATCCAGACTCTGAGCCACTACTAAAGAATCAAAATTAGAATTTTTTTTATAGTGCCCAACCCAGGAATTGCTACCAACACAACCAATGAGGCAGTCACAATCCTTTCATCCTGCCACTTTAGAACATGTGCCTCTGCTCAGAATGACAACAGACTTCACAGACTTTAAAGAGCGTAACAATAATTAATATTAACTATTTACTAATACATTGGATGTGAAATAAATCTAGTTCACTGATATACTCATACTTAGTGGACACATTGTCATGTAAATTTTTAATAATCTCTATAATATATATAAACATGTAAATAATTGATTACAAGATTAATTTGCTGTACATCACATATTTATGTGATGGTTTACTCCTGTAATTATATACCAAGCACAAACACATGACACTAAAATTGAGTCAATGGTCGACACTTTCGCTCAATGATTCAAAATTTATTCCTGCTTCATTTTCTACTAAGAAAATTAACATTGCTTAGTAACAAATAGAGCTTGAATTAATCCACACAGAATCATAAGGTCTGTTTCAAAATAATTCAAACTTTGGTTATTTGTAAAAAGGTTATTGGAGGTCACTTTAAGAAACGAAAAAATGACCTAATAACAGACATGTATGTGTGGTTTATTTTCCAGATATGGGATACAGCAGGCCAAGAGAGATTCAAGTCTCTCCGTACTCCATTCTACAGAGGCACTGATATTTGTATCCTTGCATATGCTATAGATGACCGGAGCTCATTCAACAACATCAAGATGTGGTTAAACGAATTTCTTCATTATGCTGGCGTGAAGAATGGAATTGAAAAATTTCCATTCATGGTTGTTGGAAATAAGGTAAACTACTTGCACAATATAACCAACCCTTTTTTTTTTCTGGAAATTATCTTTGATCATATGAATTTTTTGATTTGAATGGCAAGTTAAGAATTTTACTTGTACAGCAAATACGAGAGGTATTTGATTGTTAATGCTTGTCAACCTAGCATCAATGTCTTAAAGTTTAGATTAATTTTTCTTCATTTTTATTTGCAGTCAGATGTGTCATCAAAAGACAGGGAAGTGACCCATGATCAATTGAAACAGTGGTGTGATGAAAACAAAATCGGTACATATATAGAAACATCTGCAAAGACGGACAGTAATGTTGTTGAAGCATTTTCTCTAGCTGTACAAAGGTATGTAGTAGGTACAGAGATGATACAAAAGTTTCTATTACATATGTAGTCTTGATAGCAGATAGAATTTGTCTTGATTCACTCTGTCATATATGTACTGTACTGTATATATGTACTGTACTGTATATATGTACTGTACTGTATATATGTACTGTAATGTGTATACGAGTATGTACTGTATTGTATACATGTCCTATATTGTATATAGGTACTGTATTGTATATACATATATACAGTACATTAATGGACAAGGATGTGTGACAACTCATTAATGAGATCATAGAAATTTGCTAGGAAAATTGCTTTAAAACTGGAAATTCTTAGTTTCTACCTACCTCCCTATTTACATATGGCCTACCCAGTGATGTAAGCAGGTTTAAATATATGTACACATGTAATAAAATTGTTTCATGGTTAACATGTGATGATAACGTATGTCATTACAATTTATTCAGTAAATTGAATTGAATTTATGACATAAATAAAAGAACAAAACCACATTTCTTTTTTTTGTATTCTTGAATCCATCTTTTTTTTACATTTCATTTGTTCTCATTTGTATGACAGCTAATAATTAAGCAATGAGTGGTCACAGTTCTACTAAAAGTATACTGTTCTATACATATGTATGTCTTGTTTTGTGCCCAGTGTATGGCAATCGATTCACCACCTATGCCATAGTGGGGTGTAAACGTAACTGGTAAAACATGGGAGTATACTACCCATCTTTGCATACCTGTACAGGGGATTACTTATATTATAAAATTTTATATTTTTTTGTAAATAAACGACATATTCTTATCTACAGGTGGGCAGACTTAGAGCAGAAAGCTGAGAAAGAGCTAAGATTGCTCCATCATCCGGATACTGTGAAGTTGCACGGTTCCAGCCCTGTTTCCAGCTTCCGTGCGACTTGCTGTTCTCGGTTTAGCGACGTATGAGTCATAATCGCTTGCACTCGTCCGAACCTACTTATTATGCAGTGCATTATGGACTTAACGGTACATGAAACATAGTTCAAAAAGCAGCGATATGTCATTAGAAAAGATCTGTAGCTATTTGGTGCTTTTACAGTAATGAAAAATCAAACTGAGAAGCAGTAGAAAGATATTTATATCAACGACCAATATTGAAAGAACCAGTTAGAAGTTGGTGATAATTATCTTGATAATTAACATTCACAATAATTGTGCCTATTGATTTTCTAGCCTTTAGCATCTTCGTAGTAATAGACATATCTTTCACCCGGACTGTCTTTGATATACATATGTACCTTATATAACAGTCGCTTCAAACAAGGTTGTATGTGCTGTGCTGGTACTATACAGATTCGTATATATTTTATGTCGTAAACAAGTAAACTAATGCTAATATTACGTTCCATTAGTCAGTGAACGCGGTGTTTATATTCTTTCAGTATACACTGCCCATTTGTCCTGACAATGCAAACTATGCACCACTACCACCCGCAATACGAGACAATTTAGTCCCTAACCAGTTATCAGTGTTGCAGGTTGTCCAATGGCTAACTGCAGAGGGACTAGTTCCATTTCAAATACCTATAGCGATCCTAGCGGCCATTACAACCTTAGCGGATTTTTACGATGAACTGAAGTAGCTCTCCTTCATTTAAAATATAGGCGACGGGGCCGGAATGAGATTCGGTATCTGGTGGGGTTACATAGTCTCAATACGCAATTACATAATGTAAAAAGGGCAATGGGTTGTACGATTGACTCGAAAGTACCTTTTACGAAACTCGCAACTCGGCGTACTTTTACACGGTGCGAGTCTTGAGTTGACGTTTGAGAACATGGGAGAATGGGAAAATTGTTGGAGATGGGCCATGCATTCTGCAAGAATGTATACGCCTCCAATCACTGTGTAAGCCTGTAGGCGAATATTAGCGAAGTTTTAGTGTAGTATAATATAGAAGCTTAACATATATTAGTATCGATGGAGTTCCATAAAATGATACTTAGTAATAGTTATGTCTAATAAATTATACTATTGAGTATCGTTAATACTTAGATCAATAGATATCTCCTGAACATGATTCTAATATTCGAAATAATTGGCATTGGTGTTGTTTTATACAAATTTATTATTTTCTTATACTCAGGTGCATTGTAATTCATAAAAAATAATATGTCTGGAGTAATCCAAAGTTCGAAATATTTTAAAAAATGTTTAAAACTTTCTTATGTGTTCCATGTTGTGCTAGGATTATAATCAATTGAATCAATATTGTGACAGATACTTGATAAGATGACATAAGATGTCACTTGAGCGTGACAGATGAGTAGGCGGAGATGACTTCTTAAATTCATTATAAATATAGTATAATGCAGGCCTATTAATGCCCGGGGCGCAATTACATTTCATTGAGACTACTACAAAAGACAGATTTCTATCAACAATTTTAATAATTTTAATCTCAACAATAATTTAAGCCGTGGAAGTGACTAATTGCCTAGGTATTTACCGCCACTATCTGTCCCGCTACCATTTTATATATGGTGGTAAATGGATTGAATTATTTCTAACATAGTACCGATAGGTACCATATTGTATTATTATTTGACAATAATAATTATGAACTCTATTTAAAACTGTACATAAAATAACGGGTCGATCTTTAAAAAAAACTTACAATAAACATGGAGCTGAAAAATATATTATATACCGCCTTAAAATCATTTATTTACATATTTTTAAATATTTGTAATGTAAGTATTACTAACGGGATACCATTTTTTATGAACGATGTATTATGAATGATGATACGATTTTATTGAACTTAACGCACTATAAGTAGTATTGTAGTTTGCACTTGTGCTTGACTTTTAAGCATCTAATGCTAAATATATAACAATAATGGCTTAATTAAGGATTTCATAGTACATAGGTACCTACATTTAAAAAAATGTGCAAACAAAAAAAAAACCAAATTTCAAACGCCAACATAACATATTACAAATGGGGTATACTTAAAGATTTTCAGTTAATATTATAGATATTTATTATTATTAACTATTTATTTATTATTACTTCATGTATTTGACTAATTTTTATAAAAAATATAATTTTCTTTTATACAATTTGATGTTTTATCGAACTATACGAATCTCTATTTTTTTATTATAATTTTTAAAATTACATTTTAAAGCTTTTGCTTGAAGCACATTTTATTTTTGGTTGTGAATTAAAATGTATTTATTTAAAAATAATGGATATTTATGTGATCATCATGTTGTTTAAGTGTTTAATTTGATATTGAAATCTGTATTATATGATAGCTTCAACATTTGCGTAATTCCCACGCAATAACAAGGAACCATGTGTGGTGCATGTACATATGTAGTTCTTTCGTTGATAAAATACTTTACCTTTTCAATTTAAATGGTGTTATACTTTTGCTAAGTCTCTTAAGAGTCTATTAAAAAAACGCCGCTGTGACGTCATCACGCAGGCCTCCAGTTGTCCCGTACGGGTTATACGTTTCGAAAAAATATAGGTTATCATTAATTGGTACTTTTGTTTCGAAGGATTTAAAATAAATTAAATAAATAAAATGATATGTGTGGAACAAGCTTTAATAATTATTCAAAATATGTATTTTTGTAAGTATTTGAGAAATTTATTTGTATAAATTATTTGAGAAATGATTTCTAATGCAATAATAATTAGGTATTTTTCTTTCGTCTTAATAAAATATGTAAACTCTTTGTTATTAGTATAGATTATTAACAGGATATATGGCAACCACTTGTGATTATAACAAAGGTAATAATGGGAATATTAATAATTAACTTGTTTTTTTAAATTGCGTCTTCTATGATGTTTACCGAAAATGCAAAAGATATCCAAGAGTACCTTAAATTAAGCAACGGTCAAGGTTTAATATGTCTAAATATATTTTGGCAAAAAATTATAATTAAGCAAATATTACATTAAAATATTAAAGCTTTAAAGATACGACTCCCAGACAACGCCATATCCATTGTTAAAAGTAAAATAGTGTTTTGAATTGTTCTTCAATACGAAAGTAAACTATACTTTTCATAAAGAAATAAATAATAAAAAAAAACATTAAAAAGAAAACTTTAGTATAACTAATGATGTTTAAAAATAGGTTATCAATTTAAAAAAAAAACCTAAATGCTTAGTATCCATCCTTACAAGATACAAGTTTACTATTATTGTAATGCTGATTTTATTAACATGACTACCACCAAGTACCTAGCCTTGTATGGTAAGTTCATCGCATATAAAAACGGCCGTCACCGTGTCACGTTTAAAAACTGCACCGGAATCGTTGCTAGTGTTCATCCAGCAGACACAGTAAAGTAATGGAGGGTATTTTGGATAATTATATCGATGATAGGAGGTGCGACCATTATGTATGCCTTAAAATTTCACTGTTGTTGTAGACGTAAACGTAACATCACGCCTATATTCCCCGAAGAGTTAGGCAGATGAGTGTAGTACACTTCCACGGTTCACCAGTTGTTGTATACCTTGTTATAAAACCGTTATGTATATAAATCGTAGTGATATTT
The DNA here is from genome assembly GCA_018246595.1 of Mimoniades nurscia nurscia. Taxonomy (NCBI): domain Eukaryota; kingdom Metazoa; phylum Arthropoda; class Insecta; order Lepidoptera; family Hesperiidae; genus Mimoniades; species Mimoniades nurscia. The sequence goes on from DWFO01000185.1 coordinate 16,874, forward strand.
ATGGTTATGCGATTTTTTTATGACTTTCTAAATAAATAAACATGTTACGACATTGTATCTAAAATCATTGCGCTTTATATATAACACAAGTAGCAGGAATCTCTAAACGTTTCCTTAGAAATTACAGACCAATGGTAAATTGTGCTTCATAATATCTTAATGATATTATATTATCTATATCTACCTCTTAAGCAAATTTTGTATTCGACGGTTCGTGCAGTTATGTGCTAACTATGAACTGTTGTATTGTTTGAAGATTAAATAATCTTGTAGAAGTCAATTTTCAGAAATGCTGTTGTTATTTATAATATTTCGTACTAAAGTAATTTTTTTCGGTTCATTTTCTTATTTGTTTAATGTGTCATAAATTGTCTGTAAAAGAAAAGACAAATGGACATTTTAAAGGTTAACATAACCAAATGAATCCGTATCAGCCTTCGTATGGAATGTTAAGTAACTCTTCCGTATTTTATTTCCAGAACATTATTATAAGACATGTGTCTTATAAAATACTATTTCAAGATTATTCCACTTACCCCAATTAATTTATTTTATACTTATATTAAGTAGTTATACGTATGTTTCTGGTAAATATCTTTGTCTATATATTATTGCGAGGTAGTCTAAAATTGCAAGAAAGAATAATTTCGATGTTTGTCGTAAATCAGAATAAAGAAAGCCTCACTGAAGTTGGTAAGTAGATAGAACTGGTGTAGGTAATAAATATCGAAAGAATATGGACCAGATTATGTAAAGATTTCTTCTACTTAATGTATCATTCCTACTGGTAAATGCTACATCTGTATATACTGTATGATAAACACGTGTCCGAATATGATTTCTTTATTTAGCGATAGTCTCGTGTTTGACTGCATGCACAGCTGAGTAAAAGTGATGCATCCCAGGACGTAGCACGCTTGCATTGAATACTAGCTACTATTTCTCGGTCTTTAGCTGCAACGTTACGTTCTACACAGTAGTTAGTTCTACCTGCCATACGTCAACGTCCAATGATGTAGCAGTTCAGGTGGAATCAAATTATGGAGTGTTTGTGTGAACACTCAAAAATGTATCAAATAAAAAACGTCAAGGCGAGGACTTAGAGCCATCAAAAAATACCATTTATACACCTATCTTCTGTTGTAACAAGCAGTAGGTACCTACATGATCTAATATCTATCACTATAACAGTTCTTGTAGGTATATTTGGTTTCTCGAAAAAAGCTTTGTCAATGTCGCTGTCAGTATTATTTGAGTTTTTCGGATCAAGAAGTCAATATTACTTACACATTCAAGTTCTGAATAAGTATATCATTTTGGCATCTTCTGAAATATCATTAGCTTACAGGAAATACAAAGGATTTCATTATTCCGATTTACTTATAACTTAAGTCGTATAACATTATTACGTTAGTTTTACATTTCGACCGTTGACTGCATTTGTATTCAGAAACTGCTTACTTAATGTGTTTTAAATATGCTTTCCGTCCGTTGTACTCGTATGTGAATCATTGTTTTATACTTTACGCGAATGTAACTGGTCGCGTGTTTTATACGAATTTTATTATGCTTTTGCAAGTCATGTGTTGTTTGAATTTTTTGAATTTTATTAAATAAAATCAGTTTGCTAGATAAATTAACCCTTTAACCGCAAGAAACATTAACCCTTAATTGGTTTTATGCCAGTTGATGCACCTTCAACGCCCGGTTCGAGAACCGACAAATAAAATCAAATTTTCATTGTTATTTGAATAGAAAATCACCCACAACACACATGTTACTAATTTGCTTAATTTTTACAGTAATAAAGTTACTTCTTAATGTATATATATAACACAGTATTTACTAACATTTAATAAATTTGTTTAATGTTTATTAACTCGTTATATAAGCATATTTTTAAATATATTTTTTTATGTTTAAAAATCCACACATATGTAAGTCACTAATGTTGGATATTTTCGTTGTGGTTGTTTGACCACATCAAATGTCCTACGGAGTAATCCTAGTAAACATATTTAACTAGACGCGTTAATTTTATTTATTTATTCCTTATTTAATCAGATAATGCAGTATTAGGTAAGCTATTGAATCGTTAGCTTTAGTGCTAACGAGTTGGCCATACGCTACTTGCTTACTCCATCATTAGGTACATACGGCAACGAGAGTTCGGTACGTACATGTGTATAACGTATAAAATTATAACTGATTTTTAAATATGTCTTCTGGTGTCAACCAGTTTTGTACATAATGCACCGTAAAAAACGTAACATCAGACCCGTAATCCGCGAAGAGGTAGACCGGAGTGTCGTCTGTCCTCCGAGTGTGTAAGCAAAGGACACTCTTCCTGCCTCTTCGTGTACGCAACGTAGAAACAACAGCAATAGGTATAGTGTAGATATCAACATGACAAAATAGCAACCTGTAAGATATTTTCTAGCGATTAAAGGATTAAAATCAATTTACGTCAGAAGTGACACACAGTGTTGAGTGTAATAATGTATATCAATATTGACAGTTGTATTAATAGTATAAGTAAGCTGTATAATTTTATCATGTTCTAGAGTACCTTAGCAATTGTATTGTCTAAACTTGGTATGGTATCCGAACAATTTAACATACCTACTTAAAGCTCTACTTACGTGTTAATGTATGAAATAGACATTTTGCAATGCAGTAGTCACTTGTTAATACGTAGATTCGATTTTGTGTTACCCTGTGATTGATACAATTCCATATGAATAAACTCATTTTTGAACATGATGACATGGAGTCTTTTGTTTTTACTCCCCATAGTCAACCCTGAGTTTTATCCCTAATACTCGGGTCTAGGCATTGCCGGACAGGTTTATCAAATATTACGTTATATCCCCCTCTCCTGTAGGTACTTCATTTTCTAAAAAAATGACTACAATAACTGCCTCGTTGGTTGTGTTAGTTGCAAGTGCGACTGCCGAACGGGAGGTTTTGGATTCGAATCCCGGGTCGAGCGCTAGTAAATTTTCTAATTTAGATTTTCCAGTAGTGGCTCGGAGTCTGGATATGTGCCCGGTGTATGGCAATAGGCTCACCACCTATTTCATAGTGGGACGTCAACGTAACTAGTGAAACGTGGGAGTGTTCTACGTTCCTCTGCCTACCTCTTCGGGGATGACAGGCGTCATGTTACGTTTACATATGTTTTATAGCAAGTAGAGTAGCAATCTATCAGGCAGCATTTGAGAGTGACTTTTACCGGCCTTGAAATTGCATGCTGCTTCAAAAAGGATTTGTATTACTAAGTCAATACTAATTGTTAGTCAGACTTGTAGTAGATACTTCCCAAACTAGAGGGAAGCGTTTTGATAAATAGTGTTTGCTAAAGACTGCAAAAGACTTCAATTTCTATTTTTCTCGATACCCATAGCTTGGAATTAGTTAAGACAAGTGAGTAGACACTTTTTAGGCAAACGTCCTACATCCTGGGCTGCATATCTCTTTCTATAGTCAGTCAAACGTGAGCTTATTAGTAAATATAAAAAAAACCTGACTTAATTACTATTCACTGGTAATAGGATTGTAGGTAGTGGACAGGAAGTCATCTTTTATAAGTTGATACGTTTAAATTTGCTATAAACGTACCTAGTTAGTAAAAGTGAGCATCTGTCCCATTATTTCAGTTTGGTCTCGGGCGAGTTACCACCCCTACTACAGAACTCTTGAGACCGAAACACAAATTGTTTCTACAATTGTTGTCATCACGTAGAAATAGGTTTTACTATATATTACATAGCGCTGTCTAAACACGGCTAAATGCTTTAGCCGTCGATGTGCAACAGCATAAGTGCTGCACGATGTTGTGTTCGGCAAATTCCAATCGGAATACTTACCGTGGGAGTAATGGGCAATGACCCATGTAAGTAAATTAGTTCGTTAATGAGAGCAGGCTTGTGCGCAGCAGTGGATTGAGACGGGTTTATGTTGTGATGTAATTAAACTTTAATCTGTTCACTTTTATTTTCTGATCATGCAATAACGTATCACTGTACGCGTGTGTGTGTTATATATCAGTGTATTATTTATGAATAATGTGTATATTATAAGTATACATATGTATATTATTATATTTACATATATTAATATACGTATATATACATACATATATTACTATATGTATATAATACTATAGATTTATATTATATACATATATATTCTGCTTAAAAAATATTAATAGTTTATAGGTCTCCGTAGCACAGTATTTGTTGAAACACATTCAATGTTCAATTTTAATTAGTTTTTCAGCCACATTGTATTTGTGCGAAAGTAAAGGAAAATTCTTTTTAACGTTTATTTAGCAATAAGCTCGTTTTTGATTGCGATCTCACCTGATGGAAAGCGAGATACAGCTTATATTAGGATGTAGCAGGCTTGAATAGAAAGTGCCTATTCACTCATGTCTTGAATAATTTAATAGTGATTAGTAAATGTAGAAAATATTACAAATATTAACATTTTCCGTTACGAAACTGGCCCTTCCTCTTTTCGCATATGCTCGAACACTCAGCTGCTAATGTTTCATATGCAAATTTAACTGTTTGTTTCGGGCGGCATACATTATTTAAAATACATAATCGCATAAGGGACGTACTTACACCTACGTTAAATTTAACACATCATATAATTATACAGAAGTTGGCAACATTGTAAATCATTAGTTTATTATATTGTTTTGGGGACGTTGTGTCTTTATGTTACGTTTTAAAATTTTTGTTATTTTCTAGCCATTATTTGATATTACAGCGTTTAAATTGCTCTACTTTTATAATGTTTAACTGTGAGAACCTCAAATTTATCTATTTCCGCTTAATCGAGTACCGAAAATTATCGGACTTCCTTTCGTCTTTCAATAAAACTGATTTTCATCACTGTCACGTGTTCATATTCGTTAAGCTATTTTTGTATTCCGCTATGAATAACTTTAGGCATAAGTGAATCATTATTAAGTTTTGAGAAAAAAATGTTTTTATTGAAAATTAACGCACTTTATAGTATTATATTATATGACACTGTTTATAAACTAATTGGTATTTATACATACATATGTTGGAGTAGTCCTGACTTGATATAGCACAGCCATAGAAGGTCTAACAAGTATTGCGACTGCGCGAATCGAGAACGTGGTGTAGCTCATAGGACTCGGCTACGCCAGTCGGATCCCCGTCGTCGAGTAGCAGTGTGCTACGCCCGCGCACCGTCACGCTCAACCGTCATTCGTAATGTTAACACACGCGTGATCGCATGTATATCGACACTAAGCAGTGACAGACACAGTGATTAATAATAACAATAAAAAGTGAACTTTGTTATGTAATAATTAGATTATGTTTCTTGTGTCACGAATGGCTGCATATACTTTAATAGAAATGTTAGTCCTAAGGGACTCAAACTTTTGGTACGTTTCTTAATGTTTCTTGCGAAGTTTCTGTATGTGTCTCAACGCTCTTTTCATAATAAATGTTGTAGTTAGTTTGATTAATAATATGCTTTAATTGTCTACATTTGCTGAGTTTTCGTACTTAGCAGTGTAATTTAATTGTGTCTATTCAGATTTTTATTTTGACACATTTGTTATCATTATGGTTATTATTTTATCTTCGCAATTATATACTTAAAAAAATTCTTTGCATTTAAAAGCTTCGACTCATTTTATATTGTTTTGCTAATATTCAGATAACAATGTTAATAATAGTGTGACTAAATAAATATTTTTTACATAATATAAATTAACATGGTACAGTATAAAAATTCAGTAATTTTAACAATATTAATAAAAAAGCTTATAGGACCTTTTAAAGGTTGCTTCAATATGCATATGGTTTTATTTTTCATAATTTTATATTACTAATTTAGGTGTGAGTGTATAAACCATGTCGGCCAAAAAGCGTAATGAATATTTTTTCTGTCACTATCTTTATACATATAAGAATAAAGTACTTACTGTGATTTCTAACGCTAAAGTTATCCCTCTTTGCGAAGAATTGGGGCAGAACTTTCAATCTTCTTCTTTTCGAATGGACTTTCCTTTTTGAAACTATTTATCTGAGCTCTGAAAAGTAAAAGCTTTTTAGTTAAAAGTTTGTCTATAGTCTGTTACTATAATATGCGGGGTGTGTGGTAGTTGTAGGATATTAATAATTGCAAATTGCAAATAGTCGAGCCCCGCATATTAGTAAAATTATTCATTGTTATATCCATCATCGGTTCTTTTAATTGACTGTTGGATACTAAGAATGAGAATAGTTAAGGCTATGGAGTATCATTCTGGCCCAATTGGGAGTGGGATACTTCACATCCTTTAGAGATAATTTAAGAGGCCTGCTCACGGAAAGCCACTTGCATTGCTATTTTGTGATTGTACTAATAACATTAATGCGATTGTTAGGTACGATTATTTCTCCGCAATAGGTAACATAACTACATTCTTTAGTAACATAATAGGTACTCTGTAACACAGCAGGTGAGACGGTGGGGGTATTCTACTCCTGTGTCTACCCCTTCGGGGAAATACATGCCTGATGTTATGCTTTCTTTAGTACAGATCGACTAAGTAGCTCGTTCGATTTAGGTCAGTTAACAAAGAACTTAATGCCGTCTTAAAAGTGAGATAGCTAAAGTACGGAAATATTGAATTTTTTTAGGAAGCGGCGGTGGCCAACAAACGGTTGACTGCATCTACCGTTGATTAATATAGGTACATTGTGTTGCTCTATACCAGGATCCCATGGCTCGATGGCAAGTTCAAAAAACAAAAACGAAGACTTTTTACGTTGTTAATTATTTATAATAATCTAAATCATTTTTAAATCACTGTTATAACTACTTATTGAATTGGGCATTTAAGAAAAATCATGATACTTGCTTGAAAGTTAGTAGAGTTTCACTAATGGGCCATTTTTAAACGCATGGACAGTTTTATAGGTGTGGTCATTAGTTCCATGATATATTCGTATATTACAATAAAGAACTACCGATATTCTGTAACAAATGTTTTATTGTAGTCCGTTTTACGTTCATTACAATAATTACAATATACAAACATACATCTTAAACAATATACATAAGTAAGTAACTTCACGCCTGTAATCCCCGAAGAGGTAGGCAAGAGGAATGTAGAACATTCCCACGTTTCACCAGTTACTTTTTAGTCCCAAGATGGAATAGGTGGTGAGCCTATTGCAATATACATATACTTTATACAATATACGTAAGTAAAAGTAACTTCACGCCTGTAATCCCCGAAGAGGTAGGCAGAGGAATGTAGAACATTCCCACGTTTCACCAGT
>DWFO01000186.1:0-24192 GCA_018246595.1 Mimoniades nurscia nurscia
TATCCAGACTCCAAACGACTACTAGAAAATCTAAATTAGAAAATTTTTGTAGTGTTCGACCCGGGAATCGAACCCGGAACCTCCCGATCGGTAGTCGCACTTGCAACAAACACGACCAACGAGGCTGTGAATACGATATGTTAATTTAATTATAGTGGCCTCGAACGGACAAGGAAGCCACGTGAGATGCTTGTATAATAACATTTTAACATGCCGCGCAGGATTTCCTTGTTCCGAAAATGGCCTAAATCTCTTCAATGACCATGTTATACCTTTGCTAAAATTCTTTGTAGTACTAAGTGTGGTTATGTACCTATAAATATTATTTAAAATGTGTATATATAACATAGCTTATTTTATTATTTTGTAATTAAAAATTATATCGTTCTATTGGTTACATGTTCGTTTGAAGAAATGGATAAAACATTGAAGCCAAGACGATAAGTAGTCGAATGTCCACGCCATATTGGTATTTTTAAGAGAAAAGACAGATAAAAAATACGAATTGGCGACTTTCTTCATGGTAAGAGTGCAATCTGTGGGTCGAAAGCTACGCAAAATGTTTACCATGAAAGTATCTGTGTCCACAGCTACACGCCTTATGAACAGATGACAGGTAACGGTATAACCTAGCGTGAGCCAGTTTCGGCAACTTTACAATGATTGGAGTCTGTTTAAGAAACTTACTCCGCCAATAACTAACATAAAATAAAAAGAAAATGAGAATTATAATATTTGCCGACCACGTTTATATATAATATTAATGATTGAAATCACTGTTTGATATTGCCTATTTTGTAATTCACATAAGAAAAAAAAAATCAATATTCAAATGATATCCTAACTAAACATTTCCAAACACGATAGATTGAATAAATAAGGTTCATAATTTTGTGGTCTCGTAATTCTGATATTCGAACTCGGTTGCCATAAAATATATGGACTATCAAGTACATATATATAATTGTGAGTACATATATAATTGTGTGTATATATATATAATCGCAATCACATTACGGCTGATAAGTTTATATTTCAATACCAGAGTACACTTCCGTAAATTTTGTATTTGCATATGTTTTCGTATCAATTGAGACATCTCCTCGCCCACATCTCCCAGAACTTGCAGGAATGGGCTGAGCCTTGTGTTCGTGTTTGAACAACCTCTTGTAGTTTAAACCGTTGCTAACAAAACATGAATAGTCATTTTTGCAGCCTCGTAGCTTTCACACCAGGATCGTTCAAATTTTGGTCTAAAATAATAAGAACGTTATTACATACATAATTTAATGTGTAATTAGTTTTCGATTTTAAATATTGTCTAAAACTTGTGTAAATATGTGTATCAAAAAGCTATGTCTTTTGGATGTCTCCTGGTATATCACTTGTCTATAAATAATCCCATAACTATAATTCGAAAATATCTGTAAGAATATGAGTGGCCCGTTGATGCAGTGGATAGTGAACCTGAAAGTTGCGCCGCGGGTCGTGAGTTTGATTCCCACTCAGAATAAATACTTGTGAGACAAACACAAATATTTGTCCTGGGTATGAGTAAAAAAAATAATATTTGTGTAAGTATACTCGTATATCTATATGTAGGTAGTTCATCAGTTTCATTACCATAACAAAAGCTCTGTTGATGCTATGAGCTCAGATGCCCGCGTGTGGAGATGTTCCAAGATATTATTATGATTAACTTGTAAACTAAATACCATCTATCTAGCATCTAATAGAGTTTACGTATAATTTAGACGTAGCGCCACGCGTTCGATCGTCAAAGAGTTAGTCAAAGGACTGCAGTACATTCCCAAGTTCATCAGTAATTTCCAGCGTATAATTCAAACTGAATATAAATAGTTGAAAATGCACTATAAATTAATCTGATTATGGTTCAGTAACGTAAATTTGAATTTAGAATGGTATGCAAGATTGGCCACGAATCGGTAGGCCGCATTCGTGCGTAGATACAAATTATTGTCATAAACCGTGGTTTGTGTTTGGCGACCGTTAGTATGGCAATAATCCCGGAAGCGGGACCAGCTTATCGTATTATGTAACGGCGGTATGTCATGACGATTGACGAGGTTAATTGAACGCAAATATTTTTGCAAATCGCTCACGTAAAATTGGCTTCAATAACAACATTTAATATAACAATGAACTAGATATTTATACAACATACTTTCATTTGATGTATCCTCATGTTGGAATATAAGCAAATATTTGTGGCTTCTCAAATTTCTACATAAATACAAGACGAGGAACATATTTAATATTTAGATTTTGATAGTCAATATCGAAGCGGGATTCGGTCCTGTTGACGGTAAACGAGTAACGGAAAATTAAATGTAAATTTTCAGTCTAGTGAAAATAAAATTGTCAGCATAACATTATAATAGTGCCTCCTTTAATAATAATGAAACACTTTAATTTTGAATCTTGCGAATAAATTGAATTACAATACGAATGTGCTGTCTGACTCTGTTGGTAATAAAAAGCCGATAAGTGTCTTATCCACGACTGCTAAGAATTTCATTACGTTTCCAGCGTACAGCGCTGTCTGCGCGCTTCCTTATTGGGCCAGCTAAATAAGTGTGAAGGAACAGCCTTTCCAAGTAACGAAATAAATTCGAGACAAAGGAACATTAAAATGCTTTTAGCTCCTACGTGTTGCATAAAAAATAAAGCGTTTAGTAATACACGACAAATGTGAATAAATTTCCCATGATTGTGTCATAATCAATTCCACTTTTAAACTCGACGTTGCGACACGTTTTGTGAGGATCGCGTGATAAGATACAGTTTGTCCGAAGAATATTTGTTGTATAGTCATGAAATCGTGTTTTAAAATGGTCAGACAAGCCTCTGCTGGAACGCTGTCTTATAAAATAGTGAATTCTCCCGACAGATTTCTGAATGGAACTGATATCACACAACTCGTGGCTGTGTCGTTCCGAACATTATGACGTTTATCAGACTTTCTCGTCCTTTGTGGAAACTTATAAACAATTTTATTACGAACTTCTTATTTTATTGAGTGACGCTTTAACTAGTAAATCAAATAGAAATGTTTCTATTATTAATTAGAATTCCTTTAAACCTTATTTTACAAAGCATATTAATTTTTTTTATATCGTTTCAAACTTATGACTATGAATTAATCAATAAATCTTGTGTATTTTTGTAAATAGCAATATAAACCATTTTTTAAATTAGTTTTTAAATTAGCATTAAACCAGTTTCCGAAGAATCCCACAGATAATGTGGATCAAAATTAATGATCGACTTCCTGTCAGAAGACCTTTATTACATTTATTTCAGTTATACGCCACTCGTCGTCAGTTTATACGTCTCTAAACACTCGCCACTCGCAGATAAATTAACTGCAATGTATTTACAAATTTAAAATTAAAGAGTAGGTACAAACCATAGGCTCACCACCTATTCCATAGAGGTACCTACGTGAAACTAACTGGTGAAACGCGAGAGTGTACTACATTCCTCTGCCTATCTTTTCGGGCATTATTTTTGCGTCAATATTAGACACCGAGCCACTACCTACTAGAAAATCGTTAATACAAAAATCCACTAGAGCTCGAACCGGGATTCGAACCCAGAACCTCTTGATCGGCGCGGTCCTGCTTGTAACCAACACGACCAATGCGGCAGTTAGGTCTTTGTAATTCTATTACTAATCCATTCCACACACAGTCCATGCCACAATGTATTCCCCAGGTTTGCACGTCAAACCATTCCTAAGCGAGAGTACTGGCGCGATGCCAGCCTCCGACCGCACTTACATATTTCACTTGCTCACCCCTCAAAAAAAATCTTTCGGTTGTTACTTAGATTTCGCTTATTTGTTAATAAGCAAATTAAAAGTTAAACAAATGGAATCATGTCTTTTTATTAATTCAATGTACACGCTAAGCGCATGCTTTTCCCTTTTTTATTTATTTATGTAGGTACATAAACATTATAGCGGTAAAATGATCATGAGCAGTCGTACAAGGGCTCTACTTATTCCATATTGAAATGTCTCCCAGTAGGTCCGCTGGTGGGAAGTTTGTTTCGTAATGCCAATCTAGTGCGTACAAATACAATAATACATAAATATACATACGTAAATATAACAGATGTAAACATAACGTAAGAGAATCGTTGAAATATCCCTTTTAAAATGCACCTCTTGTATATTCAAGAATTCTACATACAATCATTATAATTATCATTGTACCTAGAAGTATAGCTTAGGTTTATTAAACATAAATTAAACAAGCAGTTGTTTGTTTCTGTTTCATTTACTTGGAAATAATTGGAATAGAATAGGAATTTACATCTATGTTGACCATCCAAAGTCTAGAATAGCTTCAAAAAAGAGAAGTAACAATAACACACTATAAATATTAATCTAGGTTGTTATAATAAAGTAATTCCACATGATGAACATAATTAGTGAACCGAATATAATTTTGGTAGTTAGTAAACACCGGAATGCAGGCGAGATCTTTCTCATGCTAATGAATAACCAAAATTTAGTGTAAAAATGTCACTCACAGTGTGATTATTCATTATTTGCAGAAAAATAGAAGCCCGTCAAAAACTTACAAACTTTTATCAGCTAATTCGTTGCTAAATCAATCTTACGAAAAGTAGTTGTAGTACCTACCTATGGTATCGATCAGATTTTTGTGTTAGTGCCAAAAATCAGACTCCTAGTCACGTACTCGTTTCTTCACTGTCTTGTATGCATGGAAAACATAGTATTTTATTAAAAGTAACATAAGTTTTATTAAAAATATTATTTAATTTAAGTAAAGTCAGCAATTTCGTAAGATGTACCTACTAATTCGGCGATAGTTTGGGCTTGATCGCATTATAAATACATATGACTGGCAATAGAATTCGTTGAGAGTGAAATGTAAATTAGTAAAACTCAATAAAAGGTTTGATTAGTCAGAAGACACGTTGTTGCAGCATTTTAATGGATTTTAAATGTCGGATTACAAAAGTGTAACCTACGCGTGGTAGGACGTACCACAATGCCAATATATTTTGTTTTTTATCTTCACAACGGGACTCTTATTGACATAAGGCTCTCTGCTACTGCCATTGACAAGTGTTTTAATGAAAAACCTATCGAGACCGCTTTACAGAAATATTTGTGTAAAATGTCTACATATACATTATAAGTAGCCTTTCAACTAAACTACAAAGACAAGCTTTTCCATTTATTGACAACTGAAATAGGGAAACTTGTAAAGCTTCTTGGGTAATGTATTTGGAGCAATCTCCGCTCAGGAAAATGTTTCATTATTAATAAGGGAAGGCCCAAATAGTATTGACCATTTACTATAAATGGGTAGCCATATATTCAAACTACATACATTTATATCAACGAATAAAGTCGATGTGGTTGGTCGCTATTATATTATTAACTGTCAAGCTTATTTTTGATCATAGACTCAAGTGACGACTGAGACGAACTCTCCGATCTCTTATCCAAGTAGATTGGCTGATCAGGGCGTCAGAAGTTCTCGAAACTGGCATGCGTGTATGAAGTAAATGATCAATGTATGAGAAGTAATTCAAGTCTACAAGAACAGGGATATTAAACACTCGATGTTCTTTGCATGACGATAAACTAATACATCTCATTTTCAATTAAAATTAATGTCATAAATGCGATATCGACTGCCCTTCTGCTTTTCAACATAATTATGTTAGTTTCATGTCAAAGTCGCTAAACTGATTTCGATCAAAATTCTATGTAGACATATTTAAACTCATAGAAAGACCAAGGGCTACTTTTATCGATACTAAAATCAACCTATTGTGTAATAAACAGCAAAAGTAAATCAATAATTAAACGCCGGAGATGCAAACTTTTGTACCGCTAATGAACTTGCAAAATACATCGCATGTGAAATCTAACATGAATTGTGTGGTAGACATTCGTACTAGAATACTAGATTTGCTTAATTAGTTCCAGATTATAGTACGTACCTACTTCAGTTCTTTTAGAAATTGTATACAGATACGATTAACGCAACGTAAACAATGAATATTGGGTAGTATATGTATGTATATATAGGAAGGTTTTTGGTAGATGACATAGATTAATGGTACGTGAGTATTCTAATTATAAAATTATCAATTTCAAGATCATCAATTTATTTCAATTCTATCATGATCTATCTGAACGGCAATCGCTTCTACGAGTAACATAAAAACGGAATAGAGTGTACTCTCTCACCAATTAACCATAGTCTAATTAATCAGGTAGGGACAAATATCGTTTCAAATTAAAGTTCATTGGAGGAAAGTTCATACTACGGCTTCTCGGTCACGTTCTGAAAGGCGTGCAATTTCATTTTAAATTTTCTTCATTCGCCACTACGAGATTCTGCGAGTCGCTGTTGCGCGTTCGCAAACCGACAGTTTTATTACCGCGACGTACGTTTTTCCCCCGTCGAGGGGTACATTTTTAGATTATTTACAGAGGCCACGTATTTTTGTCTATCTTACTACTACGTGTTTCCTTTTAACTCTTAACTGCTACAAACACTTGAAACTTGGCCCAGTCGATGTTGTAATATTTGGTCTAACTATGTGCTTCATAAAAGATTAAGTTGATAACTAGTTTTATAAGTATCTGTGGAATATCACTTCATGTTTTTTATTTCACATTTGAAGACTTAATAATTAGATTATTTATTAGCTGTCATTTTTCGCATTGTGCACCCCTACCCCTATTACTTCTCTGCATTCCTTCTACCTCGAGGTTGCCTGGACGAAATCGCTCTGATAGCGATAAGGCCACCTTTTGTATGCTTAGAAGTTAAATATTATTATTATGTTTCTATTTATCATTTTTGTATTGATCTACAAATAAAGAGAATAAATAAATAAAGAAGACACAAATACTTATTTTGACCAAAGTTAATAAGTGTCGCCTGTTCAATATTGCGCAAGGAACTATTTAATTTAGAAAAGAGGAAACAAACACTGCCAAAATTCCCCGAAGAAATTGTACATACTGAGAACGTGGATATCAACTCGGTTTCGTTTATAGATATTAAGTCGAACACGCTGACTTAACCTAATTTCCTACAGTGCCAATTCGTATAGAGTTCAACTGTCTTCTTTCTCGCCATAAACAAATTACCGAATCCAATGAGTTGTGCACGAACTAATAGAACTAGAAACATTACATTCGGTAATTGTTCATAATCGTCATCAACCTATGCAGTCCACCGCTGGACAAAGGCTTCCCCTGAGGGGTTATGCCCATAATCCCCACGCTGGGCATGCGGGTTGGGGATCGCAGAACACAGCTTCTCGAACCGCCTACGCAGCTCGGCAAACCGCGATCTGTCAGCGTCGGGCTTAAAAGCCACTTATAATACCTGCATCTCGGCACAAGATCGGGCAACGCATTCATATTCGCCCTGACATGGATAGGATAATTGTTACCCCTGTGAAAATTACACATCGACATATCACACAATTTACAAAAAATAAACCCTAAAAATAATATATTTATTCGTTTTACTAATTAAAATCCAATTATATTATGTTTACTTTACGAGTACATTGATTAAGAGAACAGTATGTCAAAATTATTGTTCAAATCAAGAGATACAAATTTATGTTCATTTATTCTAAATATATAACAGCAAGAACATCACTAATGCAGTCTGTGGCGCACATATAGGTAAACTGGTTCTAAATTGGGCGACGTGCAATATTCCAAGCCGTAATCTCCACCATAATGTAGTCTCTATGTGCAAATAAGTACTAGTGATGGCCTAATATTTTAGATTATATACTTCCATTCACGTATTTGGGTTTTAAATCCTGGAGAACAATATTCTGAATTTTCAAAAAACATGTGGGTTTTTTACATTATCATCATCAGCCTATTGTAGTTCACTGCTGAGCAAAGGCTTCCCCTGAGGGGTTGTGGCCATAATCCCCACGCTGGGCATGCGGGTTGGGGATCGCGAAGCACAACTTCCCGCACCGCCTCTGCTGCTGCGCAAAAGGTGGCCAAGTCATTTAGTTGTGTCTAGGCAGACAGTGCCATACCGCGATCTGCCAGCATCAGGCTTAGACCCCTCTTACAAAACCCTGTATCCACGGCACGGCATGGTTTTTTATCATATTGATACCGAAACCTACGTGTATATATGAAAAGTGATGAATATAGAAGAAGCAGGGCACCACTGTAAGTACAGAGATATTTGGCACGGGGTAATGTCTCTGTGTAGGCTTTCTATATTTGTAGGCTTCATTTGAATTATGCAAACGTAATCGGTGAATGTAATGAGAAATCGATCGAAAAATCCATGCGGACGTTAACGCTAACAGACAGGCAAAAGCGAATTCTTGAGGAGCCATTTAAATGTTTTTATTAGCGCCATAACAAACAACCAGCTAATAAATCTGTGCTCTGTTACTGATAAATCACAAAACACTCAGAAGACTAATAACTTATCTAGATATCAGAATACCCGCAAATGTCTCAGCGGTTTCGTTCCTGAAATTACAGTACTTTAGATACAAGCGTTGGCGCGAACTCTCGACTGCAAACGTCTGTTATGTCTCGCTGCGGAAACCAAGATTTAATTACTTCTCGTGGTTCATTGACCCGATGAAGTTTTGGTTCTGACAAGGTGTAAATTTTATAATCGTTATTATTATTGTTATTGAAATGACCAAGGTAGGAACTATGCTTAACACCAATAGTTTAACAGAGATATTCTCAATGGTGTATGAATTGGTTCACATACAAAGACGAATAAAAAAAAACTTAGATTGAAGAGAAACAAATATTTTAGTCTTAAAATGTGCACGTTGCTTGATATCGACCCCGCTTCACAGTTCCCCGGTGGCCTGTTCACTATTATTCATTTGTGAAATTATACATACCTAAGTAAGTGTACGTGAACATATTACGAGCGAACGAGTCTATTAACGCTTTTTCTGTTAAACACAACGTTATACCGCAAGAGAATAGTGTACAGAGAAGTTTATTATACACCTAAAATGAATATCCACTGGCTCGTGTTTGGCAACGGGCACTTTAGTGCTATTAAGTTAGCAGACAACATAAACAAAAGTTCTGTCTGCGAGAGGTGCAATGATCTAATTATACAGAGAACACCAATATACATAGGTTGGAAGAGTATTAATAGCGATACTGTATTGTCTCTCAAGAAACCTACACGATTGAATGAGGATACTCAAAAATATCGTTTTAATTTGACAGAACACAACAAAAAAACGTTTGTAGTAAAATATTTACGAACGATATGAAATCGATGTTTATTGCTCAAACACATTGAATGAAGCATTACGTTTTAAATTTGTTTTTAGTTCAAATAGAGCTGGAAATTAAACTATTATGAATTTCGAGCCGAACACCTGGCGCCACGGGCGTCGGATAAATTGCGTGAATATCGCCGTTCGTTGTTTGTTACCGCTGTTTGCATTTGTCAGCGAAAACAAGTGCGTTCGGAACAACAAATTATTGGATTCTTTGTACTTTTATCTACTAGTTAGATTATACACAGGATTCATTTTTGTATATTATCGGAATCGAATACGTATTTCACTTTTAAAACACCTCTTTTAACGCGGAATTACCTACATTGTTTTTGTAAATTCTATTTTGTCTAACAAATCAAATTCTCAAATCAGTGAGTTTTCAATTCGACATATTGCGTGAGACAGTCTTGATTGACGATTGATTTGTTTGTTTGGATTTTATACTAAAAACCAGTCGCTTAGACTTTTCTTTGATCAGCTAAATCATATTTATAGACATACTACTATGAAACCTATCTACTCATCACAATAACCTTTATTATTGATTACACAATTTTGTGTGAAATTGTTAGTATTGTAATCAACATATTTGTATACAAAAGTATTCATGCAAATTAATTTTCCCACAAAGGCACACCGTTATGATGGAACGCCTTGATTTACATGCGAAGCCTTGCCTATCATTTATTTTCCGCGCATCTTTCAATCAGTGAATTCCTTCTGAGACGTTCGTTTATATTCACTTTCAGGATTTTTACGGACGCGAGAATTTTTATCGTGAACATATTTTCCGTATCTCCGCGAACTATGAACGCGCAAAATCCATCGTTATTATAGCAAACGGTAAACGGGCTTCTCACGTCAATCCCCGAATACGGTATTCATGTCGAGGTCCCTGGACGTGGCGGATCGTCGCGTCGAAGTTGAGAGCGCGTTCGAGACGCAGACGATCCCTGGCCGAACGTTTTCAATGCTAATACGGGACTCTTATTGCCCCGCATTAGAATATTGAGTGAGCATCCGCCCTTGGCAGTCACGGTGCCGACGTCATTAGCATCGCTTTTGTTTATTTAAAACTTCAAATTGAACCTAACTTAGCAGTTTCCAAACTTGTGAATTGCTTGACTTATGTCAATAATCTCTTGCCTGTTGAAGACGAAACGACCGAAATGTTCAATTATTTATTGTTCTTTTAATAAAATATTTGTATTCACTGGTGGCTGGATTTTATCTTCGTATTATCGTTGTAGATATACACATAAAGGGATCTTATACAATGTGCTGCTATCGTTAAAGTTATATGAATTTATTATTTTGATTAACTCTTGTGATATAGGTATGTACAAGCATGGCATCAATGGCTTAAAATGTGTTTGAAAGTAAGCAATCTGAGGAAAAACAAATTTTATGTACCAATCGTCGTCTAAAGGCCGTTAACTTACAGTTACGATGATGTTTTTGGAGCTTAATTATCATAAATAATATTCACGACCTCAACTTACTTCACCGCACGTCTCGGTCACGACTGACTTGAGTGAATATTCGACTTCATAACGTCCCAGATCCTTTCTTGCCCGGATCACTTGAGGCCATTAACCTCGATTGCTGTCTCAATGTGACATTAGACCAGAATACCAAGCCTTAAAAAGCGAATTTAGTAACGACATTTCTGTCCATATTAAGTGAGTTTTTTTTTTCAAATCACGTTTGATTTTTTATACCAGTAGATACTAGCCATTGTCATACTCCCAACTAACTGTACCTACGACTATTCACGAATATCTATTGTACTTTATTGGGCTTTAATGACACTTTTTATAAAGTAAATTTAACAGACATAGGTACCTACTGATTTATTAGTTAGGGACGGACGTGGATTAACGATTTTAGTAAGGAAAATTGTTAGTTTAAATGTTATATGTTATATTATGTTAGTTCAAAATAATACGTTACAGCACCGCGGTAAGAGACTGTGGATCAAAACTGTCTCTAACTTATTCACTGTCGCCATTATTTGGAATTTATTACACAGCCCTTTAAGCACAATTACACTGTACAACTATCATGAGTAAGGATATGTTTAAAAACATGAGACAAAATCACAAAGTTTAACTTTCAATTCAAATATTTTCTATCGCTATTGAGGTGACACTTTGATATTAAATGTACTCTTATATTAAATGTGTGGCTATTGACTCTATTGATGCAACTTTTTAAATAAAAAAATAAGTCCACTTCAATGTGGCCCCTTTTCAAGTGGATTCATTATCAATTCTAATTAAATTAATGTTTCCTTTCATGTCAGTCCTGATTAAGTCTGTAGCTTTTTGTAAATGTTTATCTAGACTGTTTACATTCTGTTTTATCGAAGGTTTAATAACATTTTCAGGCGGCCCAGCAACCGATTTTTTTAAAGTCAGTATTTAAATAATAAATTTATTATTTATTTATTAAATTTAATTATTTATTGTAGGTACAGGTCAATACGTTTATAAATTATGTATTTTTTTCTTTAAACTCTGCAATAACTTTAGTAAGCTAACAGATAAGTAATAATTCGTTAGTATAGTCCTTACGCATTTGAGTAGATAGTTTTTAAAATAATACTTAATAAATTACATAATAGGAAATCTAGTAAATTCTCGTTCTTAAGTAAGCGCACCAGTTAAGTTAAATATATATTCTGGAGAGCTAATGTACAGGGCGTGTCACCCGTCGGAAATCCCGAAACGCAATGCCGTGTTCCTGGTACAATAAATATCTTACTACTAAAAGCTCTGAATGTCTTTTTTGTGCATATTTACCGTAATTATTATAATACTACTCTATATAACTCGTTAGTCGTGTTGGTTGCAAGTGCGACTGCCGATCGGGAGGGAGGTCCTGGTTTCGATTCCCCATTACATGCCTCAATGTCATATTAATATGCGTTAGATAACAGTGTGAAAATATAAATGAACCTAAATTCAATTTTATGTCAAACTTCGTATTAAAATTTACATACAAATCTTCACGCTAAGTCTCTCACGTGTTAGACAGACAACAACGAGTATAAAATATCTCTGTTTTCACATATGTGCCGCGTGAAATTTTCTTAAAAGATATGACTGTTAGAAGCGTTCCATTTACGCAAACCTCTTCGTCATCTGTCATACGGCTACGCCTCGATATTGGACCGAATACTATAGGAAGAACCGTAAATATTACCATTTATGATGTGACAAACATTATTGAGAAATTCTCCGAAATGAACCTTCAACAATGAGGTGTCGTGATTTCATATTTGTGATTCATCAATCCAGCATGTCAAAATCGCAGTCATGCATTGTGGAAAACCCAGCTATACGTGTACGTACGTACATATTTCAAGTCTAATGAAGGAAGTGGGGATTGAAGATACGGGAAAGACAGGGAGTAAGTGTTCATATAATGTCTAAGTCTGAGTTCATATAATGATGCATTTCTATGGAGATACGGACAAGAGGTTTCTTATCTATATCTCCCTCATCGCTAGTGATCTTATATAGTCCAATCTCATTGTGTAGGTATTCGATAGGATTCAAATATATTGTTTTTATAAAACAACACAATAAAAAAAATTAAGCTATTGATAATACATAATGTAATATCTACTTCGTCAAATTGTAATAACTAATTTCGAACAAACTGTGAGCCATAGTAATTTAACGATTGATTTGCAAAAATGAATCATGAATGAGGCAAGCGGTAGAAGCCTCAAATATTTCCGGAACATCCTTCCTCGTCGTTGTTGGTCCAAATCGGCACGACGATAAAGTCGTCGATCGTTAGAAAACAACAAACATTGCGGAGTGCCGTGAAGTGAAGCGTTATTCGAGGATAGCAGTACTCGGGGTACATTTTGTAAATGTTAAAGTATCCCTCCCAATTTGCATGTTCTTGTTCTGTTATATGTATATCGAGGTTTGTATTTATTGAGGACTATTTTATGCAGTCTACGTTACACATTTCAGACGAAGTAGCACTAACATGTTTCTTAATCGAATATAATCAACATAAGTATCGTATTCCAACACATAGGTATTATATACTTAGTATAATCTTTAAAGATGCTTTAAATGGAGTACCTAGTACCTACATATTATGTACATCTAATTTAAAACACGCTGACGAGAGCATTAAGAAATCTGCATACGTCTCGTCTTATTTGATTAAATTCTAGGTCAAAGATGAATTGTCTTGGAAATCCACAAACGTCTCGCTACGACCGTGACAAACCGACCTTCGTTTATTTAATTAAAGACCTTTGTCTCGTTGCCTGTACAATACAAATTACGGGGCTCGTGTCGGTTTAATAACCAAATAAATCTTAGGGTAGGTATCCTGATTTAAGAACCGGCGTTAATGATTAGAACATTATTAAGATGGCAGTACTACAAAACTGCATATTATAGATTATACATAAGAAAGTGAGCGTTTCATATTAGTTACTGAGTCCAGCTGCTCTAATCATTATCTTAACAAATCATACGGCACAATAAATATCTAGTGCCAGTACAAAACTCGGCCCAGCAGTGGAACGTAGAAAGTATTAAAGTATTGCATCGTCGCTTTAACGTTTTCTTTGGACTTTAGTTTTATTTGAAACTCGTACATATAAAAACAATTAAAGAGCTATCTCACAATATCTTTCAGACTGAAATAGATTAAGAGGCTATAAAATCGTGGTATATATTAGCATATGAAGCGCTCGGTCAGATCGTCAGCTTCTCGTTCCCTCGCTGCCCTGTGTGTCGCGGTGCAGATCCGCCACGCCGCGGCACCTTGTCTTGAATACCAGATTTGGGAATTGACCTGAGACTTTTTCATACCGTTTAAGATATTGATGAATTCACACTTGCATCCCAAAATCGGTGCAAAAATTAGATTAATTAGTTAGTATTAGTTTAAATTAGTTTGTATGTAATACAATGGATACTTTCTCTAAACTAGACTCATAATAAATGGCTCGAATAAGATAAGCAAAGCAGTAGGATAAAGAAATTAATTCCATCTAAATGTAATTACTCCCTAGTTTTCCGAATGCTTAAATTGAAATTGAAAATCTAAATAGTAGGTATATTGTATTAACAAAAAACCAACTTGGAAAAAAAAAACAAATTAAAATGCACTAAAAACTAAAAAAAATAATTAGTCATTAAAAGTCAATTTTTACGATAATATATAATGTAGGTACAATTATTATTGTTATTTTTGGAGACGGTGTCAGCCAAGTTAGGTATCGCCATCTCGCGTAACTTTTAATTTTTATAGGGACTACATGAGAAGCATTTAATTTAAAAAAGAATCATCAAAATCGGTTTACCCAGTCGAAAGTTATGAGGTATCAAACTTTAAAAAAATTAACCCGTTATGAATATAATACCGTTATGAATATAATACCGTTATGAATGTAATATTTATATTTGATACTTTGTTAATAAGTTTATTAACCTGGATATAAATCTCATTTAATTGAATTTGTTGTATTTAATATGTAATAGTAACAATTTGGCTATAGTATTAAATATAATATATAATATTACAATATTACGATTAAAATTTCTAATACATGTACGGTCCTTTCTTACTTTAATTATACAAGTATTCCATACTCCCAATCTCATTTTTAATTTTTTTTGAGGCGAAAAAAATTTTTTAATTAAAAGTACCATTCTCGTTCAATTAATGAGCTTAGCGAAAATCGCCTTATAAGTTATTTTTTTGAAATGAAAAGTCGGTAAACAGAGAAGCGTCTTAACAAAGTGCTGAAGATTTTCATAAAGTAACATCGCTCTTGTTTGTGAAGTAGGAATTATAATTTCATAATTGTTCATCCCAAGTGAGCTTATTTACTTGAAAAATTTTTGTAATTTATACATAGGTATGTTGTATACATATTATATAATTATATCTTCATCATCATCATTAACCTGCTTAAGTCCAATGCGGGAAAAAAGCCTAAGAAATTTTGGCTCATAATCCCACGCATACGCTTTATATATTTGTGTATAGGTACATTACAATACCGCTTAGTCATTAGATTTCTCATCAAAAATATTAGTTAATATAAAATCATTAACTTTTATAGCTTTTATTATTTGCATAGATATTCTTAATAAACACAAAGATATTTGCTAGACACGCTCAATTGCATTAAGACAGTGCATTTAAAAAAAGACACGGACGTTTATTAATTCAATTACTGCCATCTGTTCACAAATAGATGACACAAAACAGATTTAAGTCGCCCAAGCGCAGACAAGTAGTTCCAAATTCTAAAGTCACTGAAGTTGCCTTTCGTATTCGGTTCTTGAATACATTAAAACGCAAGAGAATGCAATTTGTAACACCTCTAGAAGTTTAACGACTAAAGTTACGGTCAGAGAAAGATGGTTCGTCTGCATCTAATTTATTGGTATACTTTTGAGTAGAATCGGATGTAAGCTGTTATATGTCTGAAAGTTACAGAAATAAGAATAGTCCTATTACCAGGAATACTTTTCATACCACAGTAAACAGTTTGGAAATTCCGCTTATGCTATATGTATTTTCCTAAAATTCTTATTTAGCTCCTAGTAGCCAATAATAAAATTAGCTGCGTATCCATGAATGTAGAGTGCTTATTGTAATTTTAAAATATGTGAACAATAATTATCAACAAATAAAGAGATATAACAAAATTATCTTTATTATTTCAAAATGTACTATATTGTATGTCTGTTGGGTGCACTTTAAATAACAAGGAAATGTTATGCCAAAAACTGATATCTGGCTCGATTTCAAATCAGTGATCAATATCCCCATGTTCTTCCGTTAAGATTAATTTTGGTACTGTCTCAAGAAGAATTCGTGACTTGCCAAAATTTTATACACTTGGGTGACGTTCTTGTTATCCTGTTTCGACTACAAGGATTAAGGACCTACGTGACAGCGCAAGGTAGCTTTTCTTGGCAGGAAGCCGACATGCAATCTTGAACCTGTAAAGTATTGTTGAGTTCGCTGTCGAAATCGGAATCAGTGATATTTTAAGCCTAAGCAGTTGCTTCAAAGTGTGTCTGCGTAATAAATACATAAAACACATGCTAATGTAAAATAACATCATGCCCCTAATCCCCGAAGACGTAGGCAGGGCAGTGTAGTACATTACCACGTTTCACCAGTTAGATATGTTTCTTAAGAATTTGAAAACTACCCGCCTATTTGGTATTTATTTACAGACAAAAAGTACGATTTACAACGTGGGTTTTTATAAAATAGAAGCATTTCTTAATATAATATAAATCTAGAAAACAATGAATACTGAGAAAATTGACTTCGTTGTCATTTCTTCCCAACCACGAAAATTAAATGATGGAAATTGAGCTGCCACTTCTCTTTTAAGGCAAGAATCTAAACATAGTAATTTTTACCTCACGTAAAAGTGATCATGTCAGGATTATTTTAATAGATTCGAGATTCCTTAAAATAGATAATTATATTATAGAATTTTTTGTTTGTAAATATTCACGAAACAAATAATACTATGATATTAGGTAAATAAGCTTCTGGAGAAAATGACAATATGCTTCGCTCTGAGACTTATCGCATCGCAATGTTATGAAGATCGTGATTGGATGAGAGATTTTACTTTAAATTTATCTTGGCAGAAGCTACAAGGTAGTTTCTTGAAAGTTTCAAACTTATACTTTGAAATATAACGCCAATGCAGTTTTATAGTACGGGTTTCTTTAACTCTGAATTGGTTTTCATATCTCAATTACATTATGACTTCAGAAATGTTACAAGAAACCTTATGTATGTCACCTGTTATTATACAAATTCCATTGCTACATGCAATATTATTAATATTAGAATGCAGTTCAGTTATGGTTTCGGTTTTATAAAACGCGTTCCAACTTTATCAATCCGAATCAACTTTGATACTCCCTTAAGTAAATTTCAGTTTCGCAATTGAACACAAATATAGTACAATTTGAGTTTTTTTTTCGACCATTTTTATCTTGCCACTGCTGGAACATGGGTATACTCTCAGGATGAGAGGGTTAAGGCCATAGTCTGCCACTCTCACCAAATGTGGGTTGGCAGACATCACACGCCTTAGAGAACATTTTTTTTAACTCTAAAGTGTGCAGGTTTCCTTACGTTGTTTTCCTTCACCGTTATAGCGAGTGATATTTCAACTTAAGAGGCACATTTTTTTAAAGGATTAGAACCCAGGATTAGAACCCGGTCCCCCGGACTGGGAGGTCGAATTTCAAACCAATAGGCTATCATTGTTTTTTACACAATTTTAGTACACAAAATTAGTAGTAGTAATAAACACTAGGTGATTACTTTGCTTAATAAAATATATAAAACAAGGCATTGTCATTATAAAATCCCTTACTCGTAACAGCTATTAATCCCTGCCCGGATGATATTCCACCCCGTTAGTCTTGAGTCTCTCCCTTAAACTGAGTTCCTAGACTAAATGTATCCTATTTCGCAACCACTATCTTACAACGTAATATAGATCCAAACGTTACATAAATAATGCCCCAAAATATCTAAATGCAAATGTACCACGGAATTGTTGGGTTAATTAAAAATGCTTCATTAAGTAAATTAATTCCCAAGTTACTTTACACAGAAACTAAGAGAAAGGTTCGCTGAAGAACCCAATTCTCACAACTCATTACTAATGAATTTTATTTCCTAGAATCCCTCCGCAAGTTCCCGGGAAATGAATTACAGGAAAGTGGGCAGTGGTTTTGAACTTTTAATTCTCTCATAAACATTCAGCAAATGTACGTAACGAGAGAAAGAAAATGTTTTGTGGGGTGAACAAGTAAAATATAAAAACGCGGTCGGCAGCTGGCGGCGAGCCAGCACTCTCGCTTAGGAACGGTTTGACATGCAAACCTGGGGAATACATTGGGGTTAATATAACGTAAGTGTAATAAACTACTTTTTCAATTCGTTTATTCGAAGACAATTTTTTAAAACCAGTTTTAATTCATCTTATACCAAGATGCTGCTGAAGGGATATTTGCTGTTTATTGGCGGCTGATTGGTTTTTATTCAAGTAAACTTACTACAGGTATAATATCACATCTTAATTAAGGAATCTTCTCACATCTTAGGAATTAAGATTCCCAAAAATACAGAAGATATTGCACTACTACAAAAAAGGATCTATTGGTGGAGATATCTCAAACGCTAACTTTGACATTTGGCAGAATGAGAATTTCACGTATGAAAATAATGCATGGATCCGTTTCCGATTGGATCGATATGCTGCAAAGCGGATGGGATATGGATGCATTAAGTGAACGGAAATGGAAGCTATATTGAATTGCATAGTTTAACACTGATCGAAGGGTGTCATAATACCAATTTAAAAACTTGCTGCTATACTAAAATTTCGTGCTGGAATTGGAGCAGACCTACATAATATCGTACTAGAACCGTATAATCCAAATTTTTATAAAAACAATCACTGTCATAAGATTTGGTTAGGTTTAGGTTTAAAGAACTAAACATTAAGAATCAAGTTTGTGGTGACTTTAGTTATTGTAGGTTGCGACTGCCGAACGAGAAAGGTCATGTTTCCAAATTCAGGTTAGGTACTTTTGAATTTATCGAACCAGAATTTCTAGTTAAAATTTCTAGTAGTGGCTCACAGTCAGGATTTATGTGTAAATGCACCTCTTCAGGGATCATAGGCGCGATGTTACGTTTTTTTAAACTTTAGGTAAACACACAAACATAATTTCGAAATACAATTGTAGATAATAAATATGATACGTAATACATAAAATGACGCAGCATCGAAATGAATGATGATGCATTAATTGCACTACAGTTTTTTATTTTTATACGCTTTTAAAACTGAATACAAGAGAAAAGATTCCTTTCTGATGTGTCATGCTGGAGCAGGATAGAAAACATTATAATGTTACATATTACTTAAAAATTACATATTACATCTAACATTTATAAATGTTAGATGTAATATGTAATTTTTAATTTATAATAGACTTTGTCAAAAACACAATCTTAGGGCTAACAAATCTTTAGTGTTGGGCTAACAATTTTGCTTTTCTCGCTCTTTATAAGAAACTATCGCTAACTCCATAAAACACTAGAGGATGCTCGCTAATTTTTCCACATCATCGTCATCATCATCATCATCAGCCTATTCTCGTCCACTACTGGACATAGATCTCTCCAATAGTACGCCACTTTGCCCGCATATCTCCCATTGAATATTTATCCCCATAGCACGGGTCAAATGCTAGATTTCAAATCCGTAGCAATCAGCTCAGTAGGATGCTTCTACCTTCAATAACTGAGCATGACGATTGTCACCATCCATAGAATTCTCTAAATCTAACATTTTAGGAAACTTCCTTTTGGTTTTGCTTCAGTGTAGGATTTTAGTAAAATACTATTATTACTGTGACGTAGATGACAAACAAAAATTTTAACAAAACGAAAAACCGACTTCGTAAAGAAACAAATTAAAATGCACTAAAAAGTAAAAAAATAATCCGTCAAAGTCAATCAAATTATTAAAATAATATAATGTAGGTACAACTATTGTTATTTTTGTAGTCGGCGTCAGCCAAGGAAACATTACAACTTCTACATATACAAACCACAATATTGTGTTACTATATTCCCTATCTATCTCTTTGAGATTTACTGGCGTGATGCTACTTTACTTTATGTTACTACGATTACCTTCGTTTATACAAGTAAGTATTAGATTATGATTTTTAACAACGGCTTAATTTTGATAAATTAGAAATAGCATTTACTCATCTATAAACTCACATGTCAGCTATAGAAAAAAAGCTACATAGGGCATTCCCTATTGATATCCTCCATTCACATACAATTATAATAACCACGCATTGTGGTTATTATAAAGTGTTCAACTATATAACAAATGAAATAATATTTCTCGAAGTAGAATAATATGTTGGTTAGCCGTACAATGAGTTTGTTAGTTCAAGCGTGTGATATAACACAGCGGAAGCACCGTAATAATAATACACGGTTATGTTGTTTGTTGGCAGAAGGTTTACAAAGTTTGACAGGTTTTCTTTGCGTGTTCTGGAAACTATTGTGTAAGTTTCAATATTATATTTAACATAGGCTCTAACCAGAACCGACTGCGCGTAACGTTTAATGACCAACGGTGCTTTTTATATTACAGTTCTTACAATAAAGTAGAAAATTTTAACGATACTGTTATGTAGTCGAATGAAAGCAGCCGAACTTTTTTTGAAAGTCTAATAGAATTTCATTATCAATTGTATACTAAAATAACCAAATAAGTTAGCAGTAAGATTGTGCAGTGCTGTTCGTTAATAAATAATTAAGATGTTAAATTATATTAATCTTGATGGTTACTGCTACCTTAGTCAGCTTAAGGTCGATCCCGACTTGAGCACTTACTGCAGTGCCCCGGGCATTGATCAAGCAGTTACAGTACACTGTTAGTAAACTTATTATCAAAACCGAATTCAAAATATCATGATAATATTTATTGAGTCCAACTGGAGATATGTGCGAAAGTTCAAAATCATAAAAATGAAATAAAATCATAGAAATTCAAATGATGGAATTAATCTACGGAAAAGTCAGCCTCTGTTAGGGGTTCTTTACATTATTCAATTTTGTTATAAGTGATTAAACAAAATGTAAATTCTGCGAAGTTCAATCATATCCTTCTATGACTAAAGGCTTAAACACAACGTTTATATCACAGCCGCTACATATTTGGTTTTTCATTTGAATTAGTCGCTATAAAACATTGTACATTTTAACATATTTATAGTGTTCATAAACCTAACTGGCGAAACTACACTCCTCTGCCTACCTCTTCGGGTATTACACACGTGTTATTAAATGACATAAATTACAACGGTGAACGCACATTCAACCACTGTGATGTGTGCGTACCTTTAAAAGCAAGTGTGACATATGAGAACACAAGTAATCGTGTAAACTCTAGTAATATCACTCTATACGCGTCGTCTGAACTATCATAGATGAATAACCTAGGAATCAACGGCGAGAGTAAGATTTCATCCCCGTGGTACACGACTATAAATGTTATGAGCCGTTATCACCATTTATCTTTTAAAATTACCTAACATTTAAGTCTGCAAATATGAGAGAACTAATATTATATATGCGAACTGCGAAATGGCTAATGGCAGGTCGTTACACTGAATGTATCACTTAGCTGTGAGAACTTAACTTATCGATGTTCAAGACTCCTTTGAATTCCTTTTGACGGATCTAGACCTCAGTAATCCATACTTAATCTGAATATATGTACGTATGTCAATTCAGCGCAACCTAGTTTCCCAGACACGCATAAGTTTGTTTCATTTTCAAAAATTATTAATTGTTTATATACATATACTGAACATACTATTATGACGCAATCATTCATCATATTGCATGAAATGCGCTGTGACGGTCAGAGTTATAAATCACTCATTTTTATTATATCTCATTGTTATATACATATATTGTTCATGGCGCTTATCTGAGTAGTCATTGGAGCGAGCTTAGTTTAAAATCCTTTTAAGTCTTATCGAAAAAGTACCCGGATTTCGCTTCGAGTCGCTTCATACTAAATTTCTAGCCGAGCTTTTAAGTGTCTGATGTAGCTTGAAAGTACCCGTTTAGGGAGTGTCCTCTAACTGAAGCGTTGTAGAGCTATTACTCTAGATAGCATAGTATTATAGTGCCATAGTATTGTAGTAATAAGACGCAGTATTAACATTAATGGTAATGTGAGAAGAGTGTGATGAACAAAGAACATCAAGTCTGTTAAGATATTTGGTAGTCGGTACTTTCTGCCTTCCCTATGTGGACTGTAATGTGGCGATATAATAAAAATAATCCTCTTGATGCTGGATCGATTCTGTAAATACATACAATTTTGTCCTAGCAGGAAATGAAAAGTCAGTTTGGGCATACAAAATATGTTGTTCGAAACAGAGAGAAAAGTATTATAAATATGTTCACTACTACTATTCACCCCCGAGTTTCATTCCCGCGGTAACATAAATAATTCCCGTACAATATTTCATCCCATATTTGAGCTTCTTACGGGTTGATTTAAATTTACACTCAAAGTATCCTGTGTCCTTCAACATCAAACTACTTCTCTATCAAATTTAATGAATTATTGTAGGTACGTGACGTACAAGACCCGGTGAAAGATTTCATTTCAATAGTAATATGCATATTAAAAAGAACTCCTATAAAAAAATATTAAATATTACTTTTAATAAATGGTTTCTAATACTTAACATCAGTACCTATATAAAATTCTCTTTGCTTATTATAATAATAACACATTCAATGACGATCGAATACAATCAATACATTTATTACCATTTGAAACCTACATATTTTAAACTAACCCACTTCTATATAACACTAAGAGAATTCGAGTGAAAAAAAAATTGAGAACTTCAGTCTCAAAGTTCTTTTCTCACAGTTCAATTCTATCGTCGGAAATCAGAATCTATGGCGTCGTTCCAAATTGTACCTCAATAAGAAACACCACCAAAGAGTCGGGTCGCTTCACCCTTCCGCATTGACCGCAAAGAGGAGTTTTCTAACGATGTTTGTATTTCTTGACCTACATACGAGAAAATAAGTTTTTCAAGCAAGGAAAGATTATTGTACTCACGTCAATGCTTTTGCGTTGTTCATTTCCTCGTACCGAAGTACAAAGTATATTTAGTAGTATTCGTGACCTTAAATTCATTAACATACATGCTCAGCTGAAACTCGTGTTTTTTTTAAAAGGTGTCTATGAGTTTTTATTCACAGCCGCATTTTATATTATTATCGGATATGCTGGCGTACACAATACAAATAGTATGTCGAGAGTGCTTCTTTAATTAACTTCGTTTCGCCTCAATTTGTTTTTTCCGCAATGGAAAAGAAAGTTTTGAAGGAAAAAATAAGAGTATTTACAGATTATATTTTCATGAACGTTGTTCATATTAATATTTTCTGTACTGAAAATTGTGTCAGGTTTTGTGTCTTCTAAAACAGCAGTTAATGACATGTTTCTAGATTAAATTTTTTCCGACCCTTTTATCGTTCCATTTAAATGAAAAGACTTCTATATAATCAATAATATTTAGAACGTTTCTCTTCGGATTTAACTTTATCCTCTTAGCTTACGTTCTCAAGTTCCAACGGAGTTTGCGTCCCATCATCGCCATTTTGAACTCACAGTTTCCAAAGTTTTAATTTTAGGGCAATATGCTTAATCGGAGCATAAAAAATTAAACTTAACTGGTAAAACGTGAGAATGTGTTATACTTCTCTGTCCATCCTTTCAGGCATTAAAGGCGTGATTTCACGTTTATTTGTCGTTGCGATTTTTTTTCCACTACTTATTTATTGCAGAACTTTCACATAAAATGACACTGAGTAATAATTATGCGCTTTGTAACACTGCCTGTAGAAAACAAAGTACCATTACAATACATTGTAAACTCCACAAGTACATTTAATTTAACTGCGCATTTTTCCTGCGTTTCGTATAATTATGGTTGTTACAAAATCCGCTGTATTTTCATTAAAGAGATTCAGAATATTAAAGCGCAGAGGTATGACTATGTGGACAATTAAATTGTATTACAAAGGTAATCTCATGAGAGGCCAAGTGCTTTTGTCATTTATTCGTTATTATAAAATGTGGTCTGCCGGGACTGTTCAACATCGGTTACAAAGGGGATTTTGATTTAACACACACAAATGATTTCATAATAATAGCTATTAATCAAAGCCTTTAACATGAAATGT
>DWFO01000187.1:0-24168 GCA_018246595.1 Mimoniades nurscia nurscia
CCGACCCGGGAATCGAACCCAGGACCTCCCGTTCGGCAGTCGCACTTGCAACCAACACGACCAACGAGGCAGTATATCATATGCTATGTATGTATATCATAAACGTAGAAAAATATTATAGTACCTTTACAAGAAGGTTTGGTCAGTTTTCTTGTATTGAGTTACTTGCGGATCGATAAAATTAAAAATAAAACACTCATGTAATTAAGAGATTATATTATGCTATTTTAAATAGAAAAAACACATCTTTTTCTTGACGTAATACTTTTAACAAAGAAGAATAGATAAATTTGGTACTTGGTTCTCTCTGCCTACTACGTAAGGGATCTAAGGGGTGTGAAGTTATGTATGTATGTATATATCGTTTTACACTGTTTAATGTAATTACATATTAATACTTTAGTTCGAAACATTGTATAGTGAAAATCTTTTTTGAAAGAAACATTGGTTTATGTTTATGTAAGTTTAGATAGAGATAATATCACATATGTGATATAAAAAAACATCAGCCTAATATGGCTCTTAAGAGATAGGCAGAGAATATCTAGTATAGTACCTACTTAACAACTATCAAGTTAGAAAATACACGACAATTATTTGAGTCACACTAAAAATGTAACATTATAAGCCCGCCAATTGTGAACAAACGCCTCCTTGTGACATAAAAAAATGTACATACATTTTTCTTTTCTTCTGAATTAGATAATGGTGTTCCAATATAGTAGGGTTAATAATTTACATAATTACTTCAAAACATTTGTGTAATTTATAAGAAGTAAAACTTTATTAAATAACCGATTCCGAAGATCGAGAACCTTCTTCGTTATAAATACGATCATCTTTACACAGCACACGACTACAATTCATCGTCTATTTCATCAATAGTTTTGTTAAATAACTTTCTAGCAAATTCTTTATTGAAGTAATCTGCTATCATATTCCAAATGCCAATCGTGAACGACATTAAAACACCAAGACAGCAAACAAGACGGAATGCAAAGCCAATCATCTTTGCTTCCTAATTTGTAAACGTGAATTACACAATAATATTTATATACACAAAAAAATAGTACGAGGGAAATAAAATTTAATTTATATATAAAACACTTGTGAGTGAAATTAAAATGTAAGCACATGAAAACTTCAGCCTTTAATATAAAATATACTTTGATAATAAAAATAATGCTAACAACTTTAGTTCTAATGAAACAGATATTTGAAACTGTTTTACAAAACGACAGCAACAGAATCTGCATACAAAGTATGTTTTAGTCACAATGTGTGTATTACTTAGTGTTAACAAACGTTTGAAACTGGGACAAACATTCTTTCTATTCAACTAATTCAATTATAGCCTGTAACCGTTACACGTAACTGCGAACAGTTAAACCGAATGTTAAATCTTAAGTGAAGTTGTTCGAGATACTGTTAACGCTCATTCCCTTAAATGAAGTTGGATGTGGCACCTTACTGCTTACTTCGCTTTATTTACTAAAACCAAACGTGCCATGAATTTTTCGTCCCTAGTGAAGGTCGTCGCGATCTTTAACTGTGGTTCAAGGGACCTTAGTGCCAAATTTCAAAAGGATCGGTTCCGTTACTTTGATGTAAAAAGCAACAGATAAATATACATGTAATACTTTGGAATTTGTTATATTAATTTAATACAAATTCCAAGCATTTAAGTAGTAACAAGTAGGCAAATTAGACGTAATTCACGTCCTAAGTACGCAACGAAAATAAAAAATCGGTTAGAATAGAGCTTCGTAATAAATATTACTGTAAATATTTATTTAGGGCCAAATTTCAATAAACTTTCAATTTTCCATTAAAGGTTTTTTTGTTGATCCATCCTTGTTTAACCCGTTTGTTGAAAGTATCTTTAAATATATTTTAAAATATTTTAATACAATTTATTAAAACAATTTCAAGGGCACTGTTATATACACCATTTGGTACGTATGCCTTAGAAAATAATTATTGTAAATATCCTAAAATTACCGATTTTACCTATTTGAAAAAAAATCCTTTAATGCTATGTTTTTAAAAACAGAAGAAAATCATTTTCAGCCAAAAGATCTTTAATGATTCTTAAAAAATTGCATCAGGTCCATAAAATGAATCTGAGATAATTTGAAAAACAATAGGAATATGTGGGTACACCAAAGTCGTCAAAATCACAATGCTGTTAGCTATAACGAAGAGTTTCATATTATCCAAGCCATCGGCCGATCTGTAAACATAAGAAGGAACATTAATAATATAATATTATGCACATACGTACGTATTGTGACGCCGCCTATATGCCATAGGGGTAAAAATAAACTAAGTAATATGAATAGTAATCTACGTAGAGTAAATACCTTATAATAATATGTGATCTATACAATAAATTGAATATGTTAAATCATTGTCATCATCATCAGCTTATTGCAGTCCACTGTTGGACGTAGCCCTCACCTGAGGGGTTATCCCTATAATCCCCACGTTGGACATGCGGGTTGGGGATTGCAGAGCGCAGCGTCTCCCACCGCGTACGCTGTTGTCCATAGTCAGGTGGTACATTTAGCTGTGCCAAGGCAGGACGAGCTATAC
The DNA here is from genome assembly GCA_018246595.1 of Mimoniades nurscia nurscia. Lineage (NCBI taxonomy): Eukaryota > Metazoa > Arthropoda > Insecta > Lepidoptera > Hesperiidae > Mimoniades > Mimoniades nurscia. The sequence continues at coordinate 2,596 of DWFO01000187.1, forward strand.
GGTAATATGCCGGTGCTGGGTTTAGTCTTTTACGACACTCTGCATCTAATATATTAATACTTTAAATTATTATATTAATTTAACATATTAAATTGTTTGAGTCAAATATATTACGCTGTTTAAGGGCGGCTATAGCGTCGTTGCGCCCACAGTGAAAAAACTCTGTTACAAGACTTGTATTTTAAATATTTATTTGACGCATGTTATTATTTATGTACCTACATATTAACGGGTGAAATCAATACTATAATAACATATATAACGTATTACGGCATATTTTTAAATAAATTTTTTTCTTAGCTTCGTTTAATTATTTTGAAACTTAATAAAATGCTTTAGAATTTTTTAACGTCTGATATAAAAATATCACGAGTCCTCGTAATAATAATTTACTGAGAAACATATTTTTCCATTTTCTATTCCACAGGGCTTTAACCGTTCAGCAATACAAAACTGCATCTGTATGATGTTACATAAAAGTCAGCTGTGCTACATTAAAGATGGAATATTACACCCATAAACGTACTCGTTGCTTTAATTTTTCTTGTTGTTGGAAGATTTAACTCATTTTTGTACACACAAAATATTTTTAGGATATCTGAGGGACAATTCCCTCAATATCCCCTCATACAATTATGAGACATTTATTTTGATATCAGATGTCATATGAGTATAAACTTGACGAATTAGCACGGTGTCCCGTTCTTGTATTACGAATACATAAATCCCCTAAATGTCGGCATTTCGTTGTGGTTGCAAGTTACCGGGCTTACTTAAGAAAGACAGTTAGGACTGAAACATTGTCCTGTCTTGGAGTTAATGTACTTTGAGCATGGCAATTTGGTTCTGAAAGTCTCCGATTTGATCTAACGCAGACTCTTAGTTGAATTTTTTGATCCTGTTTTTTGATTCGACGTAAGATAGCGATAAGCCTTATATTGTCAAAATTGTCCATTAAATTTTTAACTGTTCATTTGTACAATAACTTATTAAAACTTAATTTTCACCTAACGTAACATCATGCCATCCCTGAAGAGGTAGGCAGAGGAATGTAGAACACTCCCACGTTTCACCAGTTACGTTTACGTCTCACTATGGAATGGGTGGTGAGCCTATTGCCATATACTGGGCACTTATCCAGACTCCGAGCCTTTACTAGAAAATCTAAATTAGAAAATTTAGTAGTGCCCGATCCGGGAATCGAACCCAGGACCGAACGGCAGTCGCGCTTGCAACCAACACGACCAACGAGGCAGTCATGTTTTAATATTATCCGTTAAACACATTTTACAATGAAATTAATATGTAAAGTTTTCTTTATTCATTTAGTTATAGAATGACAAATATAAAATCAGCGTCGGCGGAACACAACTATCTTAATGAATCGTGAGCACTGACTGGCGCCGCGGAAGGACTGGCCGCCTTTTGCGATTCATTCATTAAACACACGTCTACAAGTTATACGGTTATAATGATTATACAGACGGCATTCACTAGCTGTTGTTATAACATATTCTAAACGTTGTATAATAATACTAAAAAGTATCGTTTCTAATTTATCATAATGATGCCTCTGCCTCGTAGACAGTCATTATTATTAAAATAGACTAGCAAAATGTCTGTCGGCGTTCTATAGACGCTTTACAAGAACAGGTTTTAGTTTCTTGGGAACTCAACCAAAATGCGTCGTATATTATTTACCTTAGCCTAGGGATATGTTACATTTAGATGTAAAATGAAAAAATTACATGTGTTATACAATGTATGTACGTATATTTAATTGATGTTATTCTTTGTAACTAGTATTTTTTTATTTACAAGCTTAAATAGAACCCAATTAATTGCGAATTTATTTAAAGTTGCATAGCGGCTATCTTGTTTTACAATGTTGGTATGTGTGTTTCTGAAAGCACAAAACAGATACAGTATTCAGATAGAGCCGCCCAGCACGTTCCGACAGCTTCCAACAATAATAATTAATTGACTCGTCCGTTCGTTATCGTGCTTTTATATTGACGTTCCCGAGCGAGCGGGCGAGCGAGGCGCACTCGGAATGAAATTTCCATAAAAACTTTTGTGCTCCGGCGGACGTTGCGAGCGCACGTTAAAATCGTCCGCTGGCAATAAAACAGCGGCCGGTGCGGCGAGGCGCGACGGGCAGCGCCGCGGGTGCGACAGGGACAGCGCGATAGATAATGGACTCTATACGAAACGAAGAACGCGCCGCTGCGCCGAGCGGGCGAGCCAGGGCACGGCAAAAACATCGGCGCGGTTATCGCGCCCCCCGCACCGCGCCCCGCCCCGCCGAACTCGTCTGATCGACGCCGGAGCCTCTCGCGGCCGAGCTAACCTCGGCAGCGGGGGGTCGCGAGTTGCCTCGACGAGCTCCTTCGCGCCGTCACCCGTGAACTAGTGTGAGCCCGCTGCCTCGCTGCCACGCCGCGGTGTCGTGCTCGCTCGTTCCGTCTCTCTCGGTTTAAAACGCCAGTTTCGACTTTTCTAAGCTTTACAATTTCGGTTTGTCTGTCGGTTAGTTCACGATGGCCGTGAACGCCGTAGTCCGGTAGCGAGAATACCGTTGACCATCGTAATCGAAAGGGACGATTGATTTACAAGCGGCGGAACGTTGGCTGCTTTGAAACGGTGAGTACCGTCTGATCACATGATCTGCAACTTTGTTCACAGAACGCAACTTAACGTTGAACCGTCGATTAGTTCTATGAGCTTTTATTGCGTTCGTGATAACTTAGTAATGTTTAGCGCTGTATCTCGTCCGCACATAATGCACGGAGATATCGTAGCGGCGAGGAGCGCGGCTCGAGTTGTTTTTGTTTTATTTTATTTCGGTGGGTGAAAACGAATTGTTTGCGGGGATTCCGCACGCTGTTGTTTTATTGCGCGATTACCGCAAACGGCCGCGCTCTATTGACACAGGCGTGCTATTGTCGACACCCGGGCGACGGTGCCGAGGTTGCAGTGTCAAGGAATAACACCCGAGCGATTTGTGTATATAGGTATATATGTAGGAATGCGTCTAGTTAGTGGCGTAATGCTCCGTAACAATAGCGACGCAGCTGAGATGCAGACCAGATAACGGATTGTTAAGTTCAAAGTTGTATGTATACATTTATATAATCGTAGAACATGTTGTCAATAGATTATGACTTGTATTCATTCATCAATCGTATTACATGAATGAGGAGAAATAAATGTATTACACTAGATCTAAGTAAAAAGTATGCGAAATACGTTATTGTAATTGTTCTATTTTTCATTACTCGTCTACAAACACACCAACACACTAAGTTCTAAACGGCTTTGTGACTTATGTTTGCGTTGTTGATTTATTATATTTTTATACAATCAAGGAATGACAAAGTACATTATTTTTGTAGTGATCAGAGTTAATGAATTATTTTACATTTTTTCTGACATTTTGTGTCTTTCATGTACAAGTATAATTAGGATATGGTGTACAATATACGTATATATATATTTATGTATTATAAAATTATTTACTTATCATTAACATTTCATTCACTAGTATGTAGTATCGATATTTGTTAAATACGATATAATTGTTACAAGAAAAAACTGCCGCGTTGGTCGAGTTGTTTGCAAGTGCGATTGCAGATCTTTGGGTCCTGGACTTGAAGTCCGGAGCGGGGGTACTATTGAGTTTTTTTTTAACTTGAAATTCCTCGGAAATTAGAATTCCTCCAAATTCAGAGTACGGATTTGTGTTCGGTGTATGGATATTGACTCACCCTCTATTCCATAGTACACACATATAACGCCACAGGTGAATCGTAGTAGTGTAGTACACTCCTCATTCTACCTCTACGGGGAAATACAGGCGTCACGTTACAGGTTACAAAGACTCTACAAATAGAGTTTGTAGATACCGGTGTTGTCACTAGGATTAATAAGTCGTTGTAGAGTTATGTGACCGAATTTTTTAACTCTTATCCCCTTTACTCTATTTAACGCTCAACGTTCTGTCCATTGACTCAATTCCATTCATTTAGATTTAGTATGTTTATTGTGCTTCGCTAAATTTCACATGACGGCAGTTTTAACCAGTAAGTACGCAGTCTTCTGCACATGTAGCTCTTATTACGCTTCATATCAAAGTTTAATAATATTTATTTTTATATTAATAATATAACTGATAATTTTTTACATAAAATTTTAAACGCGCGATGGTTATCTAATGTTAATTGATGGTATCGCAATTAATGATTTGATTGTATGTAATTACGGCTATCAAATACTTATACGAAATTCCAAACTCATATCGTAATAGACAGAGGCGTCCGTCTACTGAAAGCCAGCGAACGTAGCCAATGTTAATAAATCTTACATTCGCATTACAAATTACTTTGTTTTTCGTCAAGCGTGTGGATGTGAAGGGGTTGTTGAACTTGGGGTTTTTTTTTGTTTCGTTCGCAGTGACAAATTTATTCAACAACCTTTGAATACAATTACAGCTTCAATTATATTCTTCTTGACAGCTCTGCTGCGGTCGTTTTTGTATTTTCCTTCTCGTTTCTATTGTTGGTATATATTTTTTTCCTTTAAATGGTTTATAAGTTTCTGTGTTTTGTACTCTTACATAAATCCCAAGTGTCTGCTTTATTAAAATCAAGTACTTTATTGTTAATTTGTGTCATTATGCATTCAGTACCCTAAATGAAGTATTTTTTTGTTTTTTTTTTTAATTATTCTATTCTGGAATTCACTAAAATTCGTAATATAATTGATGATACAGACGTCACAGTCGAATTCCATAAATTGTACGTTTGGATACAGTATCAGGCAAATTTATATACCCGTGCAGAGACTGTACTCGTCTCTTCAAATTTTGTATTCAAATCTATAAATAAACTTTTGCATTATGAATGCAAAACTAAAAACTGTCCGGAATAAATTATGAATTTAGAAAGAATACCTACTTTTTTATTCAACGATTAAATATATTATATTAATAGCATAATATCACACTTGTCTTTCCCCGAAGGGGACGGCAGAAGAACTGGTGAGTAGTGGGAGTGTACACCCACTATTCAACAGTTAACGTAAAATCACACCTGCCCGAACTGGTAGGCAGAAGAGTGTAGAATACTCCCACTTTTCATCAGTTACGTTAACGTAACGCCCCACTATGGAATAGGTGGTGAGTCTACGGCCACGCACCGGGCATACATCCAGACTACGATCTACTACCAAAAAACCTAATAGTAGATTCGAACGGGATTTGAACGGTGTTTTAAGTATGAAATGTGTTTGTTATGTTGCAGGATCTGACCGGTCAAAACAGCAATGACTCGGGCGGCAGCGGCGGCGCCGGGCGCGCTTCCACGCCGCACTTGAGGCCTACGCCGAGCCCCACCGGCTCGAGCGGCTCGCGATCCATGTCACCGGCTGTCGGTGAGTCACTTCACTTTTACATCTGTCGCATTTAGGTTTACCCCAACTTTACATTTTCCTCTACGTGCAATGGAATGGCATTTTTAGACGAAGTCAGTACGCAGACGCACTTTCTGAAACAGATTTCAGTATTGTTGCATGTGATTGCATTGTTAAGGTAAATTTATTAAATACTCCTATATTGATGATTGAAACGAATCTTGGACGATTTAGGGAAAATATTATATTTATACCTACACCGGAACAATCTAACCAAAAACAGGACTGTTACCTGATAACTAATTACAACCGCAAGCTCTATGCTAAATTTAGGTTTTTTTTTATAAAAGTTGTTCCATCGTGTCACCTTAATCCTTCTCATTACCGAGCGAAAACTAATATTGACGGGTGAACAATAAAGTGTTGATGATGACTGTGTTTTTATAGCATCAGAAAATGAATAAAACTTAACGAAATTACTGTATACTGTTCTAGTTTCCATTTTTTCTGATATTTTTCAACCATTGTAACAAAACACCAAAAAAACTTGTTTCCAACGGAAAAATTGAAGGTAGTCCCATGTTTTTACGTCTATCACATTGATAGCACCACAAATTGAAATAAATTGTATATTCTCAAGTGCCCAGTGCGTATGTATGTACGTACGTTTTTCTAACAACACCAACAACGTATTCACACGATGATTGATCGTTCGTAATGATGTCCATCAGGTGGATCATTTAAGTAAAAAACAAGTAACGATCGAACACGCACTGCCCTTGATCACCGATCGATTAAATCCCATCTTGCAGTTTCTCTATAATACCGGTCGGCGCTGCCGCGAGCGATGCATTCTTAATTCACTTCAAAGAACTTAATTATGCTAATGGAATGTATGTACACATAAGTACATGGCAAAATGAAACATACCTTGCAATTTTATTGTCGTCCCTTGTGTTCTTATGGATTTTAATGATGTATTGTTCGACAAGGTAGGTGCAATCAAAGCGTCTATATTTTCGATATAAATTTTGGATACATGTTTTTTTTTGTGTAAAATGTAAGTTTTGCGCAGGAGCAATATGATTAATTACCTTTAATTAATACATACTTTCGAATGAAATAGTGTATTATAATTCTTACCGCCTCCCGGAATTACGGGCATTACGTTGAATCGAGTGTCAGCAAAAAATTAGATGTTAATGGAGTTCTGATTGTACATCGTAGAATCGCTTGAAGCGCTGGTCACATCGGGGAAAGCGCGACGCGTCTGTACCAAAACGAAACCGTATTTGGTGGCAGTAAGAGCTTATATACTTGGCATAGTACTCTGTCTTGTGTATAGTTTCGCTAGAGGCGTGTTGATCAGATTCATTGTGCATACTTCGTCACTGGCAGACGCGGGCTTTCCCGACATTGACCCACATAGAGCGGGCGCCCAGAGTACACCGTATTTTGCCCCTTTTGCGGGCGCGAACCACCCCATCCTCCCACCTTATGTACGAGTGAGGGGTGGTCGCGGTATATAGGGCCTCGTGAAAAACTTACCCCCCCAGTCGGTGCGAGCACGCAAAACAGGACCTTCCAACCCCGAGTGTCGACGCGTCGCTCTTGTATGTGTGCCGGACCGTCATCGTAAATCATATTTTCCAAGCAAACAAAAAAAAAATTAGTTTTCGGACTTTTTCCTGGACCGTAGCAGCATAGCAGCAGTTGTAGGCCGAGATTTCGTTGGCGACTTGTTGAACTGAACGTTCACCATACTTGTCAATATTCCAGCTAATAACCAATACTTATTGTTACTCCTTATACATAACAAGAATCAAACTTTTTATTATCTTCAATATATACAAAACTCACTCTCGCACGTGTACAATACAACACTTTTTGAGTGCAAAACTTATCGTTATCTTCATCACACCATAACTATATTAGCATTATATACATATATCACCCTTTTGTAGAAAACAACAAAGCCAAGAAAAGTAACACAATAATGTTCTATTTGCCAGTTAGCACTTCTCGGTGACCATCGAACATTTCAGAGCCACGATTCACTGCCATCGTCCACCCGGTTGGAAAGTGAAGTAATCTAAACAAAGAAAATAAATATGTATTATAATGTATTCACATCGAGAACCCATTTACAGTTCGGGCTGAGCATAAAACATATTCTCTCCTCAGAGATTTTGTCGCGAGCGCTATGAAATAACGTCTGGGCTTACAACATCTCTCGATTTGAAGATTTATGCAAAGATCTGTACGCCCTTGTACGGTTTCCCTCGGAATGTCCTTGAAGGGTTCATCCGCTGGGGTCGCCACATTGTACATCTATTTACCTACCTACTTACCCACTGTTACGGGATTGTTTGTCAAGTATATACGCACCCTAGGTATTTGGTTCCCGGGGTATATTGCTACGAGTCCATTCATGTTATCCGTTGGGTGGGTTTAAATGGGCCGCCTTTTATCTATGAATGTATATCGCCGTGTACATAGGTAACGGCTTCTTGGAATCTATTGAGATCTCGATTCGTGTTGCAATAAAAAAAAATTGATTCTCCACTGATACAAACGTAAGTAAATTATTACGTTTTATTTACTACGCTCATATAGCAGCAACTAGTCATAAAATGTATAAATGGTTTTCTTCCGATTTTAAGAAGAGAAGGCGAAAGAAAATTTTATTTCTCAAAGTATTTTGTCCACATTGAAATTAACATCGCTAAGCATGAATACAAACGATAATGGCTGACTTGGCTTTGGTTTCCATAACATGTTGTCCCGCAGTTAGTTGGGTTCGAATAAAATATTCCGCACCTTGTTCCGAACTCCGATCAGACATTATATGGCACCATATTGGTGATGGAATGACACAACAAAATTTCTTGGATTTCCAATTTGATAATTACTTATCTTGTTCTCATGTGCATATATTGATAAATGATCAATGAACGATTTAGTAATATTATTATAATCAAACACTAGTTCATTCCTTAAATATTTAATAACTTAACAAGATATGCGTCTCTAACAGATTTGTCTATTGTTTCTGTCACCTCTGTTATTTTTATTCGAATTGAAAGCGAACTAAAAGCCTTCGAAGTAAACGGTCAGTGAAATGAAAACGAGTTGAATTTGTAATTGGTTTGGAATTTAACAACGCCATGTGATTGTTTTATTTCACGCTAAATCTTTTCACATAATAGAAATAGTTTGGCCATCGTAAAGTAAATTTAACACGAGGCACGAGCGGAATGTTCCGACTACCAATATTTGAGGCATTTCGATCGTATTGCTATCATTTTACGTAATTGTCATGCCTCGTGACGGGCGCGCCTTGTAAAGGTTTTCTTGTTCCACCGAGAAGTGACTGTAAGTAACGAACGAGCGTACGGACGGGCGGTTGGTGCAAGGGCGATCGTGTTTTGTCAGCGTTGCCGAGTGCCGAACATGGCTTTCTCAAAACATCGAGCTCCAAGACCGAGCGAGCGGCGACTGGGCCGCGCCGCGCCGCATTCGAATACCGGTTATGTGACCGCAATACACCTTTACACCGCTGCTTCCATACGTACCAACCGTTTACATCTTACGTTATCCATCGCTAGCTTTAATCTGGCGGAGCTGGTCCCATATGAGAACTGCAACCAGCAATGTACAGTAAATAAAACAGAAACCCGACAATCTAGTGGAAGTCGAATGCGCAGGCGCATGACGTCAACCGCCCGACTCGTCGGGCTTCTCGACTCGACAAACACCCGGTGAATATAATAATACGAAGTCTCTCATTGGAAAATTATACGAAACGCTCGAGGAAAAAGTTACTTGGATAAGTGAGAAACGTTAAATGATAAGCGTTGATTTTATTGTATTCTGTTCGTTTTAGTTTTTATTATAGCCGTACCAAATGAATGCATCTGATCAACTTATTAATATGTATTCATGTGGTAGTAGGGAAACTGTTCGTATTCGACGTGTTATCGTCAGATTTTTTGTCACTATTTTGTATTTATCCATATATGTATGTACAGATTGATTCATTCGTACTTTGATTCATCATTGATTTGTGACTTGCGTAAATGAGCAATAGCGCCTGGTGCGTAGCAATCTTAAAATTACGAGTAATAAATTTGAAAATCTAATCTTAACATCTTACATTAATTTACAACACTATGGCAAGCTAATGGGTCGTTATTTATTGAGATTGATTTAGCGTTTTACGATGTACAAACACTGCGCATAATAGATTGGCATAATGATCATCAGCTAAATAATTGTTCGTCTCACGTAGTTAATTAAAGGTTGATGATAGCCTCGTGGTTCACATTTCATGTTTCTACTTTGTTCGTCTGGGGTTCGAATGCCGGCGTACACCCACCTATAATGTTAAGAAGTTGTGTATGTGTGTCGTGTTGATTGTGTTGTAATTAAGGCAACATATTTTGTGCATTATTACAACGTTGGCGAAAAATTCAACTTACCCTTAGCGTGACATTGTTGTATAAATATACAACAATGTCACACAATTAACTATGTAGAAAATTGAAATAATCCATAATTGAACCAGCGTTGCCAGATTTTTTCTGCCAAGTCGGGATTCTTTCCTCGAAAGCGGGACATAGTAAAAAAAACGTATATAATCAGAAGTCTTAAAATATTTATCTTTTTATTCGAGTTTTAAATTGTGTTCACGTGACCAATAGATAGCAAAAATAGCCATAGGAAATGTATCATAATAAAAGTATAATATTTGAGCTTCTTCAGCACGCTGCACGCACGGTCGAGCTATGGCCGAAAGCGGGACGAAGCGTGTACCGCGTGGGACATTTAATTTTAATGTAAGAAACGGGACGTCCTCCAAACTCGGGACGGCTGGAAACGCTAAATTGAACCGAAGACTTGTAGTATGAAAGAGTCTAGATGTAGAGTAAGGGAGTCCGATGGTACGGACATGTAAAGATAATGAGTGATGTAAAGATGAAAAAATAAATGCTAATATTGATGGTGGTCTCAGGTGCCGAGGAAAGCCAAATAGGTTAATTACTGACTGATGGAGGTCTTACAGGTCGAGAGTACGAGAGTGACAATTAATGTAGGAGGACAACGGCTGGTTTTAGAATCAGACATATTTGGTACTCGGTGCCTTTTGCTTGTCCCGTAAGGGGCTTGGCGTAATGATATTATAATTATAACTCAGTTGGTCGCTATTGGGCAAATTTTTGTATTAAAGTGTAGTCAACAATTGAGTTTTTGTCAATTGTATGGTGAATTTATTGTATTTACATTACCGAAAATACCTCGTCATATCAAAGCATTGCATGAACAAAAAATTATTGCAGCCACGGGAAAGAAATAGATTCCGTTGTTGGGCGGATTGTGGTTGGTTTCGAATCCTACGCGAGCTGGCAGCGGCGGGCGCGCAAGGCACCTTCGTTATTTTAAGTTTTAACACAATGCGGCCGCCCGTAGCCGCAATACCGCAACCCGACGCGTTCGAAGGTGAATTGCGTATTGTTAGACGCGCGCGTGCTGCGCACCGCTCCAATATCACTTTAATATTTGACGTGTTAAGGTTTCTTTTGCTCGACGTTCACTTGCATTAGGCGCTTGTGAAATTTCCACTTTATATCTAAAGTTTAAGGTTGAATTTACCTCGTACGATAGCCTGTCGTGTTGTATACGAACGCTAAAAGCATTTCGCAGTCGTCCGTCGTGCGTATCGACGGTCGAGTGGAGGAATGCCATCAACAAAGATAAGGCCTGCCGCCGCCGCTCGGTCGTGGAGTCGGTTGGTCGAGTCGAATCAAGCGAGTCGATAGCTCTAGCATTCGCTTTGCGGCAGTATTTCGAGCGCTTTATACGCATTCGTCGCATCGTGTTGAGATTAAGTGAACAACAGGTTTCGCGCTTTGATAACACTCTTAAGTACGTATCGAAGGTAGCAATATACCAAAGTTGTATAGGTTGAGTATCTTTTGAGGTGCCCGTCAATGATTCTTGTTTTGAGTAGGTAAATATTGGTGTCGCAGCGTCGTATAATTTCAACCACTCCTGGAGTAAGTTGTTTATTAGATGTATTCGTGACACACAACTAACGAATGGTACGCGTTGGTCGCCTGATATTGAATGGTTATAGAGTTTGGTGGACATGTGTTTCCAATCTCCAAATGCAGTGGACGTAAGATCAGACACTGTACATCCACTATGGATATATTGGGAACACCTCGTGTCGCGGCATTTTTTGTGTGTACTCAGTCTTCAACTTGACTGAGTATGTCTCTCTTACTCCGGCTTAACCCTCACCGTGACTGTTCTGTCACCTTTGTAATTGAATGACGTTGTATTGTAATCAGTCGGTTTTGATTTAGAAATTCTATTATTAAATTAATATTGATCGCGTTGCAGAAATAAAATGAGCCTAAGTACGAGTACATCCGGTTTTTGTTTTTATTTGTAGTCCACTTGAAGCGTGTCTTGTAATTTTTTACGTTTAGCAATGTTTTTAGATAATTGGTTATCATTATTACACCATAATCTTCGGTGCAGTGTAGACAGAGAGTTCAGAATGTAAAACAGATGTATTTCAGACGTATTTTTAGACAACTGATAATTATGTATATTTTACTTATATCCCTATAATAAAGGATTTTCACTAAAATATACATTTACGTAGCGAAAAGACACATACATACGCGTATAAACTATTTATACAGAGGTCTCCACTCCATATAATGACAGCCGTTGTTCGCACGCACAGCGTTTGCGAACGCCTCGCAAACGACCCAATAAATCTTCTGTTTTCACTGTATCAAAATGTAAATCCATCTAGTCAGTTTTGCTGTGACTAATTCCTCTACTAAAATTTATGGATCGCGTCATCTATTGCCGGGGGAGCTTAGTCCCTTTCGCCTCGCAAAAGGGAAACCGCGGAGCGAGCTACGTAGGGCTGGCTGTTGTTGGCTTTGGCGTTGTTGTAGGCGAGCGGTACGACGTGCGCCACGTATATTCATCCGTTCATCGTCACAAATTCCTATCGAGCCACCACGTGCCTCCGTGTCCTTGGCGGTTCGACGACCTCGTTTAAATATATATATGTATGTGTATGTATAAAAAATAACAAGACACTTTTTGCTCGCATCCCGTCCACAATGTTTGTTTTGATCGTTTTCACGTAAACGATCCGTCTCGTGGCAAGTTGATTTTTTATTCGAGTGTGCCAGGATCGATGAGGTCGTTCTTATTATTTATGATGTTCTTTCACACGTACACGTACGTCCTGGTTGACCCACGTCGGGTGGGTTATTCTCGTATTGGGTTTTCTAAATATAGAAAGGATCTCGAGACTGGAGGGTGTGTTAAGTGATAAGGTAATAAAATTGTATGTATGTATGTACACACGTACTATACTCAATTACTGATTATAATCATCAATGACGTAATCATTATGGTTGTGTTTTGAATTTGTATATCTGCTGCCGTTAAAATCTAATGTAATAATTTTACGAGTTGAATATTATGGGGATTCAGTTTAAAATACTGTTCGTGGACAGGTCTAGAAGGTGTAGCGTTTTGATTTAAACAGGCTAAGTAGGCTTACAAAATGTGTTACATAAAGATAGGTTGATCGAACAACAGCCACGTTTCGAATAGTGCGACCTGTTGAGTCGCGGGTGCGCGGGTTCGTCCGTCCGCAGGCCAGCGCCTAATTGTATTCAGATTGCGGCGGAAAAGTGATAAATCTCAGCGAGTCAAGGTCAGCGGAGGGTTCGACATCCCATTTATCCCGTTCCCACCGTTGGCTAATGGCGCGGACATTCTTTGCTAACGCGCTTCACACGTACACGCTCGTTAAAACATTTATTGCGTACCAACCCCGCCGCCCGCTCGCGCGTTACTGCCGTTTTTGTCTTTGTGTCTCTGATTGTTACCTCATACGCTACTGAACTGTTTGTTGTTGTCGTTACGTTTAAATGTCTTCGCTTTAAAACACAGAAACACGCATTGTTCCTGTCCACACCGTACCAATCAAATGTTTGTCTAGTCAATACATATATGTATGTAGATGGAAGCAGTTTTTATATGGAAAATTAAAGTAATCCTACAATTTATGAGAGTCGGGCATGCATGATTTAATAAAATCGTACAGAATAATGTTTTTCCCATCATACATTGCATTTGGAGTAATTTGTGCAAGCGAGGCTTTTCTCTCACATTACAACAACAGAACACGACTACGACTAACGTTTACGTGGTACGTTTTGAATTCAATACTCGACGCAGGCTCTGAATTTGATTGGTCTGCTGTTTCACGGCGACGAAACGTGCTCCGAACGAAAACACCACATCGGTCACAAACGATAACCATCCTAACCATGCGGACGTATTATCTGCTCTCTGCGCCCGGCGCATAAACACTTGTACACATTGGATGTGAAAAGAATTTTTTTTTTCAAAAAGGTGTACCATTGAATGGCTTGTTTACTTTAATTGTATAAGAAATGTAGAAATAACTTAGTGGTTTTGGATTCTGCTCCCTACTCCGAAGGAGGTTCTGGGTTAAAATCGTAACGCGCATCTCTATTTTTGTACTGCTACTGCAGGTAATTAATAATATTCATAATTTGACGTAAGCATCATTATCTCCTTGTCTCGCTCCACTATTAAATAAATGCCACTTTAAGGTGTTTATTATCCCCATTCTGGGCATGCGGGTTAGGAATCAGCAGAGCGCAGCTCACACCTCGTAGCTATGTCTCATGCGCCTGTCGCTACATTATGAGAGAGTATAAGAATTCAAAGTTTTAAATACAATTGCCATCCAAATAATAAAATATGAAGTAAATCAACATCATTGCTTCACAGTTTTATTTTGAAGCATACAAATAGTCAAAACCTACCATAAAAAAAGTAACATCACGCCTGTAATCTCCGAAGAGGTAGGCAAAACCTACCATAATTATACTATAGAGCTACTGTTAACTGAAAATAAAACGCTGATTGAATAATCGTCAAGATTTTTATCGTAAGCGTGTATTGTATTGTATTCTCTTAAGAGCACGATCGGGATCGTTTTGAAAATGTGTACTCGGAGGACTTTAGTATGTGAGCTGATCGTAATGTGCCAGTTGAATGCATCGCATCGTAGTATTCAATAAATGTACATTATGTATGTATATACGCCACTGGCAGCGGTACTAGAGCAATGAATGAAATACGTTGTACACACGAGAACCACACCGTGTGTAGCCTCCAAAGCTATTTGTAAGATTAATAAAAACAAATAAAATTCCTACGAAATCGAAGCTTGACCATTTTTTTGTGATTTTTCCCGCCCTACTAACTGTGTGTACGTGGTTTTATACAGCGCCGGCGTACGCTCCGTAGTGGCGCACCGTACCACTTAGTGTTTCATGTAAATAAAAATGCCTTTTTGATTTTACGTAAATTGAGCAGTATTGCCTATTCGGTTTGCTCACGTTCTCGAACATTCCGCTGTAAAATCTTCCTGCAAAAGTTTAATCTAATTGTATAGGCTTTTAAAAGAAATACTGAAAATTATAAGAATCAAACCAATAATAATACGATTTAATCTCAATCAATATTGAAAGCTATTTACATATTCTATTCGGTTGGAACAAAGTGCAAAGGACTCTTAATGCAAAGGTTAAATAATATTATTTTTCATTAAAATAATAAACTTAGTATTTTAACAATGTTTCACAACAATTGTAATAACTTTCAATTATAGTTCACTTTGAAGCTCACTTTTCAGTTTGGTCGTACTGAAACTTGACTTCTAAATCAACAGAAATGTTCGTTCAGTTCAAATGTTATACCGTGTTATCACAGATTGTAAGTGAATATTACATTCCGATAAAATAAGATGCTTTCGCCACGCTCTACGAACAATATTGGCCTTTATGCAAAGATTCGATCTGATTGATTGTGATAAGCGATACAATTGAAACTTGTTGTGCTCCTGTGCAGCAATACATTATTACATTATTATTATCATTATTAAGTTCTATGTACATATGTATGTGCTTGATTAAATTATGCGTTGACTTAGCTTATATGTTTTTTCCTATTTATGTTTTTGGATAGACTGATTGGTTCCGGATCAATGAGAGGTCCTTCTTGATGAGCTTCCGCTACGACTTCGGTGTGGTGCTACTGCTAGTGCAACTCTTTCTAGGCAAGCGTGCTACATACTAAGCTGCATCTCGCTTTCCATCAGATGGGACAGCAGTCAAACGCAAGCCTATTGCTGAAAAAAAATGTTCGCTACTAGTATCTGGGACCAGAACAATGGTTGACGAAAGTTGGACAATCCTGAAAAAATATGTATGACTCGAACCGATAACCCATACTCAATCGAATGTAATATCAGGGAGTGAAAACAAATTTTTGAAATTCTTCCTTTGCAATTTACCGATCGTTAAAATGCTTTACTTTCAATTAATTTTCATGTTCTTTTGTTCTATTTACGGTTAAGTACATAGGTGCAGTGACCACTTGAGATCTAATGGAACTTGCGAGCCCGTTAATCGGTATAGCTGCTCTCCAATACCACGAAAAAACAACTCGTCCTTATAAACGAACGGATTCCGGCTGGTGTTACGTGTGCGGCGGTCTGTATGCGGTGATCAATTTAAATGGGTCGACAAACACTCCGTCGTCGTGACGCCGCAGTTTGCTATAGGGTTGCTATACCTAGTCATTCGCATGTGAGACGTTGAAATGCACAATACATTGACGAATTGCACTGCAACTGCACTTGCGGAAGAGAGCCGCGTTTATACCAGTTGTATGTTGGAAAGATAGTCGCCACAGTCTCGATCGTGACTTCCCTGCAAGATCGACAAGAGATCATGAAGAAGGACCTCGTTTAAATCCAAAACTAGTCGACCTATCCCGAAAAAACAAACGTGAATCAAGCCGGTTTATACATAATAATAGTCGCCACTGTTTATATTGAAATACGAGTAAATTTAAGCTATCAATACATATAATGTATTTAAGCTATGAATAAAAAAATGTATGCAAGGCGTTACAATGGTTGAGTTTCATTAGTGTTACCGCGTTTGATTATCCTTAATAATAATGGTCATTCCCTTAGAAGCACCTATGATAAACAATGACACATGGCAACCCTACGTTTAACTCAACTAGGCCGGTCTTGTTAACGCCGTTGTCGCCGTACGTTCTGTTTATACTGGCAACACCGCAGCGGCGCGAGGCGGCGGCGGCTGGCGGCTGCCTGCTCGCTCACAATTAAATATTCAAACTGTTTGTGTTCGTGCGTACCTGATTTAATGCGGGTCACCGTGGCTCTAGGTTGCAGAGCCCGCCGTTAGACCGTTCTAATTTTAGATCGGCTGCTGGAGCTGTTTCGCTTTAAACTAAGATGTTCATATTTTGTTGATTATATGCATTCGATGTTGACCATGTAGCGAAATAGAAAATGAGGTGTCTAAATTCAAAATTAATATGAATATCTTGCCCACTTTGAAAGTGGTATTTTTTTTTCATGTATGTACAGTACATATGTACGTACGTACGTAACATTAATTGCGTTTATAAATTAGGTAGCATTAGGTTTTGTTAAACAATTTTCATTCAATGATCACTTTTAATGACATTGTAATGAACCTATTTTGTCATTTATGTAATTTATTTTATCCGTATTTTCTACCTTAACAGTAAGTTATATTTTAGTCAGTAAAAGTAAGTAATTATTATGCTCTAGTTTGTAACATGTTATTTTGATATTATTGTTAGGCGGTAATGGTTTAATGGTTTAGATTTCAGTTGTTCCCTCCATAGATTTGGCGTTCAGATTCTTAGCATAAGCCTCCGAATTTACAAAGTTGCTTGCGACTTTTAATTTAAATGACTTAATTCAGTAGTGAAGGAAAATACTATGAGAAAACTTGCACAACTGAGAGTTCTGCATGACGTTCTCTAAAGCTTATAAAAATTTGCTAATCTGTATTTGGCTCTTAACTCTTTTCATTTTCGGAAAGGACCCGTATCCGATATTAGCGGATATATTTTAAATATGTGGTATGTTTCGACTATTTATAAATATATCTTAATATTACTGCCTCGTTGGTCGTGTTCGTTGCAAGCGCGACTGCCAA
This sequence comes from Mimoniades nurscia nurscia, assembly GCA_018246595.1. Classification (NCBI taxonomy): domain Eukaryota; kingdom Metazoa; phylum Arthropoda; class Insecta; order Lepidoptera; family Hesperiidae; genus Mimoniades; species Mimoniades nurscia. The sequence continues at coordinate 20,148 of DWFO01000187.1, forward strand.
TCGGGAGATCGTAAGTTCAATGTACGAGTACCACACTCCTCTGTCTACCTCTTCGGGGATTAAAGGTGTGATGTTACGTATCATTATATAAATCTTTTTACGTGACTAATTAACGCTGTACGTTCAGATTGTACAATTATCCTGACGTCAGTGAATATCAATGGTTTTAATTATTTCGACAATGACTCACTCATTCGGTGTCAATGCATTATTTGAAAATAATGACACTATTTAAACACACGTATTACAAGCGTGCAGTATGGGCGGTCACTGGCCGGCGCGTGTAATGTAATGATGTAACATGAGATGTCTCGTTGTTTATTTAAAATGAGCTTTCCTTCAATAACGTTACATGTCACACAATCAATGTCGACGATGTTTTTCATAAAACACGTACAATAATGTTTAATACTATTAATTTAATTATTTTAAACTTAAATTAGTCTACACCTATACACATTCGTAAATTGCATACTTTCCCATATATACAACAGATGGCTCTGGTTATATTTTAAATGTATCATTTTAATATTAATTCTACCAGATATGTATATAATGCTACACATTGGGTGCGGAATACATGTTTGCGGTGTTGAAGTGTGGGCCTCGGTCAGCCTCGTGTTGTACCTATACAGGCACAGGGCACAGGTGCGCGGGGTGCGATCCCGTGCTACGAGTATGCTGAGAATGTGTCGCGCGCCGCAGATACCTCGACGCCGCGTTGCCGCGTTCTCGATACACCATATTGATAGCCATGTGTATCGGGGTGGGCTGCACGCTTGCGTTTCGCTCCGTTGTCACTGCGCCCGCCCAAATTAAGGAAACGGCGAATGCGTTCTTCGTTTAACTTTTTGTGCTCAAATACCGACAAAACTTAAGTGGGCGCTCTCGATGATTCAGGTCCGTTTTGGCGCGGCGAATTGCTCGCGAGATCCTTTACAGCTAGCGGTGAGTATGTCTACTGTTTGCGGCTTGGTTTGCTGCTTAAGATTGCTTCCGTGCCAGAATTTTGAAAGTCGAAGTGTGATAGCGGAAATGAAAATAAGTTTTTACTGTAGGTATCACAAGCACGAGAGATGACATAATTACCAGTTGTGAAACCGCGTAAGGGGAACTTTAAATAACTGGTATATTTTCTTGTAATGGTTTGTATTATATGGAATAGTTTCTCAAAATCACGCTTTAAATAATTTTCATCTGAAAACTCAAACTTTCCCTTACTATTATTAATAATATAATACATAGAACATATAAAGTTTTATTTAATAGAACTTTTTAATACATGGAACATTCACCTCTACATAGAACATACGAAATTTTATTTAAATGAAAGTGGTCACAAACAACTGAACTGTGAAGTCGGGTACCGAGAAACGGCCAAGTGGAGTGGATTGTCGCGGCGTGGTGAGGTGGGAAAGTAAAGACCTCGGCGGCGCGGCCGGCGACGGGCGCTGCCCTTGACAGAGCTGGTTGCGCGCCACGACCGCGGCCGCCTTGCCCAACCGGGACCACAAACAACACTCATATATGCGCTCGACAACATTACAGCGGTTGTTCTCGCATTTTTGTCCCGATCGATATTCCGCTGGCTCTATGTTACCCTACCCACGAGTTTGAGCCGTGCTTTGTTGCATTTTGTTGCGTAAAAAAAATTTTGTTCCTCGTTTAATTTTTGTCGGGATTCGAGTCTCGGGCAATACGATATCTGCGATGGCGGCATATTTAATTATAAATATTTGTACTGTTCTATAATGGATGAGTTATAATGTGGTCTGTTTAAAGAAAATGGTGTGATTGATATAAAATCCTTTATTACCATTAATTATTCGAAGGTATCTGAATTGCACCGATATTTGTACATAACAAACGCACATATAAAAATCTTCACGCCACGTCTCTTACGGGGTATGTAGAGAGCACACTGCTATTTGTATCTATAAAATGTGGTTGTAATTATTCATGATCGATTACAGTCAATGTTTGAGATAAAATGTGTATTATCACAATGGAACACTTCATAATATTATCATAATGGCAACCCAAAAACACGTGTTCGAAGGTTATTAGAGTATGTATTTGTCTTTTCCATGCAGTATTTACTTGAAAGATTATTGTAACATAAAAATAAATCTATCCATATGATGGACGAACCTTACTGAAGAAGACGAATATAGATGTATGTTTATCAGTAATGCAATATATAAAGAACTTCATATTACATTAGGTACTGATAAACAAACATCTATATTCGTCTTTGTAATATGTCACTAGTTGCCCGACTGGACACGTGCTCCAGTAACATCACTCAAACGCGTAAAGTTAGTTATTTTTACGAGTCGGAACGAGCCCGTTACCGCACCACCGACGACATTGATTGTGGCCGTAATCAAATAGATATATGTATAGCTGGTGGTGTTATCTATGATTCACCGGCGCCCTGCCGTCTGCTCGCCGTCTGATCGCCGGACACCAATATAGTGCCTCGATAATAGTCCAATGATGTGATTAAACAGGCGACCCCCGCGCTGTACTCGAGCGTTGAACGACCTTTGTTTTTTTTAAACGCGCAGGTGTGCGCAGTGCCCCCGCTAGCTCGCACGACAGTCCGTTCCTTTAATGTTGCGCATTACACTACGTAGCCCGCCTGTGTTTAACAGTCAGCGTTCAAGTATTACGTTTCGCGTAACACTAACATAACTACATAAGTAAGGCCAAATCGACCCACATAAAAGCTGCAATACCACTTTCGTCGTCGCAAATCACCGTCCGTTCGTTCGTTCGTTCGTTCGTTCGTTCGTTCCGTATCTCGGCCTCGGTCAATGTGTTGCGTGCCTGTCGTATGCACATATACGGACGCAATAAAGTGCAGTGAGAATTCGCAGGCTGGCGGTGCCGGTGCATGCGGCTCACGTGCCGGCAGAAAACGAAAGTGATCGGGCGCGTCTCCCGCCCTCTCGACTGATGCGCGGGCCCGGCTTAGGCGAGCCCTCTTTAACTGTATTATTCAAATTGTGTGTGCGAGGAGCAGCGCCGATCGATCACACACAACGAACGCGCCACACGGAAACGTTTGCCGCTTGCACTCTCGGATACAATTTAATTCAAGTGCGAGCACTACTACGTGCCGCATAGCTGAGGCCGTCCGTCGCACCCCTTTATTCACAAATCGGGTGGCGGCGAGCCCGCTCTCTCCACGCTGTTTTATGTTTACCGATTGATACCGCTTTGATCTATCCGAGTGTGTCTCTAACCGTTTATGACATTCCATGGCACTATACATTGAATAATGTTGAATAGGAATTAAAATTTTAAACTGCATCAACATTACTAATAAATTCTAAAACTAATGGGCTTTAGTGCGATGAAGAAATACATATTTTCAAATGCGATTGTAACATACTTAGTGTGGTAAATTACGGTGATATCAAATCTTCCACAATACCCTCTGGGCTGCATTGTGATGCATTGCATGGCACAGTATTGATATGCATTACGTTGCAGCGCGTTGTGTCATACATACATATGATGAATCGATTTGTCGTTACTGGAATATGACTTGAACGTTTTGTTGTGACATTTGCAGGCACGCAGAACGTACCGATGCCGCCGCGGCCGTCGTCGTCGCTATCGGACGGAAGCGGGCCGACGTCGCGGCCGGGTGCGCCCGGGCCCGCGCCCTCCGCCGCACCGCCGCCCGCCGCCATGCTGCCGCAGCCCTACCCGCACCACGGCGGCTACAAGCCGCCTCACTACCCGCCGCAGCCCTACGTGTACCCTCCGCGGAACCACCATCCCTACCCGTACGGCGGCTACCGGCCGACGCCGCCGCCTCACCCGTCGCAGCACTATCCGCCACTAAAGGTTTGTTTGTTGTTTGTATCGTCAATAACTCGGCAGGTTTCGAACGTATTGTAGTAAAAGCGTAATTTTCACCTCCATCCTCCATCTTACGATTTTATCATCAGCTAATTTGCTAATATCAGTACAATTTCTATCATCCACTAGCTTTATTCGTCATTGA